>JAGFMF010011747.1:4574608-4627893 GCA_019455555.1 Galemys pyrenaicus | reverse complement strand
TGAGGTGATGGTGCACTGGTGAGATGGTGATGGGGAATACATGGGGATTACAATTAATGGCAAGTATATGTAAATTTTAAAATATTTTAATAAAGAAAGAAAAAAAATAAAATTATATTACGCTGGTATAGAAAATAAAAAAAATAAAAAATAAAAAAAAATACCAAGCCCATGTCCCTACAGGGTCGAGCGAGGTTCACATGGAATCATGTGCATGAAGACAATTTCAGCCTCAATAAGCACTAGATCTACATTTTCACTTCCAGTTCCTCTAAAGATTCTGTGGCATTCCTCTAAAGGTTCTGTGGCATTTGACACATTCAAATATAAAGGAGGGATTTTCCAATCGCATATACCAGAACAAGAGCCACCGCCACATGTTTTTATGTTCTGAGCTGGGTGGTCAACCAAAACTTAGGCATAAGATGTTTTTTGCATAAAGTTAAATGCAAAAGGCATTTTATTGTCTCAGAAAGGAGGCTGGGGGGGGCGGGGGGACAAATGCAGCTCTTCAAATAAGCTGATGGGCGATGTCAGGAAAGAAAGGAGAACATCGAGCCCTGTTCTGTGCCCGGAAAGAGGGCGCCCACACTCCTTGCTACTTATCAGTCTTCACTTCCCAGGAAGCCTGGCTCTGACCTGAAAACCCTCTGATTGCTTCATGCTTAGGTTCAAACAGCCCCCATGACACCACCTGCCACCCAGCACAATGGAGAGGGCTGCTAACAATCCCAGTCAACCCAGCCTCCCAGGGGGGCCCAGAACTGGGGCTAAAATTAATACCTCAGGCTCAGATAGCACCTTTTACCTCCTTTCCCTTGTCCCCACCACAGCATTGTGTCAAGACAGCAATCAGAGGCTTTATAGAGCACATTTGTCAGTGCCTGGGTGATCGCTCTGGGCTGATCCTTCTTTTATTTCCCTCTCCTGTTCCTTCGCCTTTCTATTTTCAGGTTCAAAGAAAGAAGTTGCTTTTGAGTTCTATCTCTCCAAATGAAGTGATGTAAGATTCGATGGCTATAGAACTATTTTCAAGTTGGATCCTTCCTGATTTACAAAGAGCCACGGTGACACACCCTAGGCCCGGCTGGATTCTAAATATTTCACAGTGGGATGTTTAAGTGGAGCTTCATAAAGTCCTGCAAATACCCATGAGATGATTCTAATAAGTAAGGACCTGGTGAGCTGGGATAGTTTCCTGAGCACATGTTCTTAGAATAAGATAATTTAAGTGCATATTCTATAGGAGCTACTCAGTATTTCTTTAGTGTTTAGCAGTCGACAAGTACCTCAACTGAACTCCTTTTGATGGTTTTGGTGCCTATTATTACCTGTAAAGCTGAATGGTTTAGGAAAAGGATACAATACTTTTGTAGAAACTGTGCCAATATCTCCTAAACAGGTGATTTTTTTTTCCTTTGATGTCTGCGTATTTGAACTTATGGTTTAAAATATTCACTTCCTGATTACACTAAGTGTTTAAAATTTAGTTACATGAATCCTTTCATGAACACAAGGAAGCAGAGGGAGAGAAAATAAAGTCTCCAAAACTCCAAAGGAGAACCACTCCCAGGAAGTCTTGGAAGAGTGGAATATAAAACTGCATTGGAAGCTAGGTGATGGCTCTTTAAATACTCAGGATTCTTACAGGGCTGCACAGAAGCATGTTGCCATTACACCAGAAGGAAAGCTTAAACTCATCACAGCGAGCCTTTCAGAACAGCTAACAGAATTTCTTTCTTTAAAGAAGATTTTTGACTCTGCATCTCACAATAACCACCTTTGTGTAGTTATTGGTATTGAGGTTTGCAGTATAACACAAAAAAGGAATACATCTAAGATAACACTATGCATTTCTCAAACTACTTCCTAATTTTCTGTGGAAATACTGGGAATTGTATCACATTGAGAACAAAAGAATCTGGTCTTGGTCTGTACCTCATTTATTATGTGACCTTAAGAAAGACACATCATCTTCCTGGCTTGCTTTTAAATTTTAAATCTACCTTACCCACTATGCCCTTGATAGTAACAATGAAGTCATTTGTATGTGTGATTACAAAATGGGAGAAAAAATGCTACTCAAATGCCTGGTAATCCTCACAGCTAACATTTACTTACACTGATTTAATTGACTGCATTATGTTGTTCATTCAATATATGCTTGACTCTTTTAATCTTCACATTAGCCCAGGAAATAAGTATTGTCATGACGCCATTTCACAGATTAGGAAACATAGACTTGAGAGGTTTAATAACATGTCTAAAGTTCAGAACAAGATCATCAAATATGAAGAACAATTATTAACTCAGAGAACCAAGAAAGCAAAGAGAGCTGAAGAAAAAAAAAAAAAATGAGGAGGGGAGAAAGAATCTGGTATACTTTAAAGTATCACAGTGAACACCAGAGAAAAAAATTTGAACTGTTAGAAATTCTTACACCAATTTTATGGTTGAATGTTGTTGCATTTTAAATTTCAGGTGGGGAGAGGCACTGTATATTGCAGTGCTTAGAGCATTTCAAGGTCTTGGTGCAGCTTGCCTCAGAGACTCACAGCTAATGGCACCGAGATCCCAACTCCAGCCTGTTGATTCCAAAACTCATACTTATAACTGTTATATTATCATGCCCTTTAATAATAACACATATTATTACTAAATAACAGTTACCAACAGTTACTGGTAATAACAGTTTTCAGCGGGAAGAGATGCCATTAAGGAAAGGTTTGTTCTGTTTTGAAAACATTGGAAGAAACCCATAATTTGGAACTAAAGATACAAAGAGATAGGCACTCAGCAAGGGTCACTGGTTTTCTTACATATCTGTGGCTTTAAAATGACCATTTAAAAGACTTCTCATTGCAAGCGGCCAACTCGTGAATTCTACATTGGCTCAGGGCTAACATCAATTTAGAACTCTTTGATATGCCTAATAAAACACAAGCAAGACAGAGGCACTAGCAGGGCCAACAACAACGTGCATGGAGAGAAATTGATTTTTCCTATGAGCAAATGAACAACTTTTAAGATCTCAGGCTATTTTGATTCCCCCCTCCTATCCCTTGGAGTTTAAGCAAGAAGCATTTAGAAATCAGGTCTATTAGTGTCTAGTGAATTAAGATGATGATAGGAATTCATAGTAGCTGTTAACACCTCTGACTCTCTTCAAGGGTTGAAGGATAAATGCATATGATCATTTTTATGCTTTAATGTAAGAAATGCTAAGAGTATGACAAAAGACACCCAGCAAAGACTGTGTTGGATATGATACAGAGATAGAAATAATAATGCATACACAGCCCTTTTTGTTTCAATACCATGGGGATCTTATAGACTGGGGATGCTCCCATAATTTTTACAGCAGATATAGGAAAACTTGCTCTTAGGGGAAAGCCAGCAGTGCAGGTAGTTCTGATTAGTTCTTAAAGAAAATGAATATGAGTTGGGCATGAAAACATAATCGGTTTTCAAGTCATTTGAAATTATTCCTTCTCCCTTAAATCTGATGATTTTTCCCTACACAGGAGCTATCTTTTCAGAAATATGCTTCTGATTTCCTCATCCTTATGCTCACCTCACTATAGAGGAAGTAAGAAGCTAATAGTGAGAAAATTATGGAGAATTTGGAGTGTAGAAAACAGAGACATCCTATCAGGTCCACAATGAATTGTTCAGTATTTTGAGCTATTCTCTTGCATCCACCAGGTATGAACACAATTGTAGAGCCAAGGCCCTTTGCCAAAGTATTCCCCCTCGAATTCCTGCCACTTTTATGGTCAGGGTTTAAGGCAGTTTTCATAGGGGAAGTGGGAGATTAAAACTTAGGGATTATTTGAATGGTCTTTTTAAATAAGGCAACCTTTCCTCCCTTTGCCCTTGATTCAGCCATCTGGCTCTGGGAGTCTACTGGCAAATGTTCCTTGATCATAAAATTCAAACAGATGATTAACCCTCTCCCTCCCATGCCAGCATACTTGTTACTAAAGTGCTTACTAGGATAAATCTCTGCACATCAAGTTAGGCTAATTATAAGTGAGCAAAAGAAGGAAAGGCAAAGTCAATCCCATGAGTGAAACCCCATCTTTAGTTTTCTTCTCACTGTTACCTTATCTTGTATCTATCAACACACAAGTTGATACTTCAGCAGTCTTCGTGCCATCGCTGACCATCTGTACTTTTAGCCACTTCTGATAAAATGGCACCACAAAGCCCAGACCTCAAGTGCATTAATCTGTTATTATCGAGCAGAGAGCACAATGGAGATGTGTTTCTTCCAATGCTGATTATTTTCAGAGCCCTGGAAAACCTACACTAACTGAGTTTGGTATGAGCCAGCCAGGCAGAATTAACCAGGTAGACAAAGATCTTCAGTGCATGATTATTAAGTCTCCAGTAGCTCCCTACACTGGACCAAATCCTAAGGAATCATGTACAAATTTATCTTCTCATGCAAAAATAACTTGAATGTGTGCTTGGCAGTCAGTGTGTATGATTTAATGACAGTCATGTGAAAATTACCATTCTGAGGTAAGAATGAGACAGAAAAAGAGAGTTGGGTCATTGAGAGTAAAACATGTACCTGTGGGGTAATGCTCATTCACGGGCCAGTTGTCCACCTGAAGAGTTGCGTTGCCTCCATTCCTGGTGAATCGCACCACGTGGTATTTGCCGTCATTCACAGGGGTTCTCTCCTCTTTGATGGAGATGTCAACTGTACCAATATTGAAGACAACGCCAATTTTCCCCTGTTCCTATAATAAAGAAACACAAAAGGCATAGTTATCGCCAACCACAAAGTATTCTCTCTTTAAAGTTGATTCTCCAACTAACAATAAGTCTGTAGCACCCAGAGGGAGCTGTCAGCATACAGTTAATAATAGCATCCTGCATTTCTCCACGGGCTTTCATTCTGAACATAAAAACCAAGGGTAGAAAGCCATCCAAATTGCTCTCATAGGTTGCATTGTACAGATTACATCACTCAATTACTCACAACAGATATCAAAGCTAGAACCAGAGAACAACCTAACAGGTGGAGTGACACCGATAAACTTTCTTCTATAAGATGAATTAGGTCTTCTTCCTAGAAGAGGCTAATAAGACACTGGACCCTAAAGTACTTTACAATTCCCATTTATGATTGAAAAGGAAATACAGGCTGCTTGCACATTTTGGGGCAGGTAGAGTCAAGAGGAGCCAATGGCAGAGAGCCAGCATTGCAGACCAACTCTTGGTACCATTTTTCTGTGGTCTAAGACACATAAGGTACAGAAAAATGAGGTGGGTATTTTAGAGTCAGATAACCTCCACCCTTCCTGCAGTGCTATTTCTAAAGTTAATACAAAGATAATGCAATACAAAGTTAATGCAAAACTCTAGTAATATTCCGTGCTAGAGTTTTATTTCACACAGCTGAAGAGAATCTCTGGACTCTCCAAAAACTATGGAAGGGATGAATTCCAGAAGACTACAGAAGGTGATTATGATGAGTGATGACAATGGAGGTTGTGATCATCCACATACTTGGAAGTGCCCAGAAACACTGAAATTTACACAACAGTCCTATTAAATTTCTTAACACTTTTATTCTAATAATTGGTTATGACTGAGTGTTGGAATAAGTATCCACAATTTGAATAAGTATCCACAATTTGAATACAATGAAAATAACCTGACTGATCAGTTTATGAGCTATCTTAGCATGATGGATAGGAGGGGGATGGGTAAGGAGAAGTCATCTCTGTCCATTTCTCTATCTGCTTGACTCACTGGCTAAAAGTAAGTTGGATGTGCAAGGATAATAAAATTTAGTTGTAATTCAGAAATTCTCTAAGACTGAGGCATAATATTTATTTACATAATCTTTTAACCTCTATTTCCTTATTCAAGAAGCAGTAGGAGAAATGGGAGAAGAATAAGGAGGAAAAAGGAGAAGACTCTGGAAAAAGAAGTCCAGAATCCATACAAACTAAAATGTAAGAAATATTCCACTGAAATTCGAATTAAGTAATTTGGCTCGTTCATGCATTTGTTCATTTATCAATTGAGCACACAAACATACTATTTATTAAGCAACATCATGCTTAAATTCCATGAAGTCCATAAATTAAGACTTTTGGTGAGATTTCAGACCCTGGTTTCTGTATAATTTGGTATACCTCACTTATTTTTCCAAAAGAAAAGGCTCCCTTCAGTTTGACAGCCGTCCTTTAGTATGCGAATACATTTTGTGCCCAAAAAACAAAACCAGACAAACATATTTATTTATACATACAAGAGCTGGGGTATAGGTCAGAGTCCAGGGCGGTGAGAGGATTCACCAGAGCAGAATAGGCAGACTGACCGAAACACACTGCTGAGGGCAGCAGCGGGCGAGGCAGGAGAAGTCTGCTGTGCCATGTGGGTCCCCTCCCTGGCCGGCGGCAGGGATCGAACTCATGCTGCAGTGGCTGTGGTTTCCTTCTTAGTGCATTGCTTAACCCACTGCGCCACCAGGGAGGCCCAAACACATAGAAATCTTAATTTTGGAAGGTAAGTTTCTATGACCAAAGACTGTCACAGAGAGATGCCAAGACCAGGAGGACATCACCGCTCCCATGTGCCCTGGCAGCACAGCACAAACAGGAACCCAGGACTGCAGTGCTATGCTCTGTACACTAAGGACAGCAGCTCAGGAGCCTCCCCACATGGGGACTTTCATGAACCTCTGTTGTGACACCACGTTTTCAGTTTTGTTTTTGCTTTTTTCCAACTCTACATCTCTAGCACTAAATAAAGTACCTCACATTAAAGGATGACACATAGGTAAATGAACCTGATTAAGGGTTCTTTTGATAATGGTCATGCCCATATTGTGATTCATTTTTATTCTTTCTCCTTGACTCTCTAGGAATTCAGGCATAACAATATGCTTTCTATTGTTTTAAAAGTTGGTGTTCATTTCTAATAGGGGGGTGTGTATGTGTTGGTCCCTATCACTCTCATCCCAAAATAAGCAAGACTGTAATAACCCGAATCATAGCCTACTTAGCAGAATGAAAGGACTAGAGGAGGAAAGAAAGTGTGACCTGATTCAGATACCATCGCTACTCTGCCCACCCTACCAATGTGGGCTGTTGATTGCACTACTGTTCTCCGATGAGAAACCACTTCATAAATCCTGGACGCATAGAAAGAACTGCTGGTGATTCAAGTCACCTGAGTCACTAATTAATCATGGATGAAGAACAGTTTTAGGGGGAGAGAGGAGACCTTTAAACCAGCATCTTGCAGTTTTTCAGCAACAGCAGTGGCAAAGTACATTATTGGCTCAGTGAAGTCAGCTGATCAGTGAGAGATATTTTGGGGCAGATTTTCTGCTAGATCTATAATAGATTTAGGAAAAAGAAAAGATTTAATCTCTGCCAGAATAAATATTTGGTCCTTATCTTAGGCACCACACATTTGCCAGTGCAATCACTGTTTTTGAGAGAGCGTTTCAATCCCCTGGCATGCTGCCAGTTTCAGTGGGGACCCTTAGCCAGGTATTTCCCACAGTGGTGAATATGGCTGTATGAGACCTCAGATGTGGTCTCTTTACTCGCAGTAATAAGATTTCATTACTGCAAGCTCCTTGTCATTTGTTATGGGACCACGATGGCATCATCTGTGGCCAACTTTGTCTAACTTCATTAGAAGCCTTGTGGCAAATACCCACACAGTTCCCCAGGCTTGAACCCATTCCGTCATGGGGAAAAAAAAAAAAAAACTAACAAAAATTAAAAGCAGACAAAATTGCTGGTCCATGTGTCCAGAGAAGAAAAGGGTGAAGAATAAAAGGCACTGGGTTTGGAGTCAGTCCTACCTTCCCTTACCCTGTTTCTTGATACTATATTATCCAGACATGAGACCAGTTTTACATACTTCATGGAGCTATGAAAACTGAAATATTATGATTAATGTAATAGTACTTTATACAGACATCTATACATCTGAGACATTTCCAAGGGGAGGAGGAAGAAGAAGGAACAAAATGGGTAGGAAAAGCACAAGGGACTACGGTGATGGTGCAGGGGTGAATTGGTGATGGGACTTTCACAGGGATGACAGATACACACTGTACAAAAATGAAAAATAATGTAAAATATATATAAAATACATGTGTCCAAAAAATTAAAGTACAGTACTTTCTAATGAACTGTTGTATAAATCTAAGGGATAAAGGAGATAAGAAGGCACTCTCCAATCACTGAGCTCTGAAAGATGTGTCACCTTGGGCAGGTGACTGCACTACTGATTGCTCTTCTATGAAGGGATGTGTAGGCAACAAGAGGCAAATTTCTACCTCTGAAGTTTATTGGGAAGATTTAAGAACAGATCAGGTGTGAAGACCCAGCAGGTGGTTGAAGCTGGGACCTCAGTCAATGTCACTCATCTTGTCCCTTTCTTTTCTTTATTAGTGTAGCTGAAATCTGTGGCATAAGCTAAGGACTGGTTGGTTTAATGACACTTTCATCAAGAAAGATTGTAAAACTAGGGGCCGCCTTTGTGGCCCAAGGGTTAAGTCTCAGCACTATCACCACTGCAGCTAGTTCAACCTCTGGCCAGGGAGCTAGCCCACATATGGCACAACAAACCTCTCCTGTGTTGCCTGATGCTCCCCTTAGCAGTATATTTCAGTAAATCTCCCCACTCTGTCTCTGGTGAATCTTCTCAACCCCTGTACCTCTATTCTACACTCCAGTTCTTCTATGCATAAATAAATCTTAAAAAAAGAAATATTGGAAAAGTGTTAATTTCATTAAAAAAAAAAAAAAAAACATTTACAGTTGATTTCCTATCCCAGTTTGGTAGCAGTTCCTGCTTCATATTCCTTGGTGCCTTTTGTAAGTCTCTCCAATAGAAGAAAAGTATAGCTGTGAAAGAACAACAATTAACAAATCTAACAACTCCACAGCCCTCACCATTAAAATTGCTACCAAAGCAATCACTACAATCCATGGTTTTCCTTGATATTAAAAGCAAAGACAAGTGGTTAAATCAGAAGAAATTCCTAAAGAACCTTCAAACACATTCAGGAAATAGCTCAGTGGTGCAGAAAACAGCTGTCTTTATATAGTCAGTAAGTTATTCTTCATCAATAATGACTGCTTATAAGCCCAGCTGATTGCTCAGATTAGTCTGGCTCCAGTTTTCTGATCGTCTGTCAACCACAATTATAGTCATTGCTATGGAGTTGACCCAAAAGATGTTACCAATACCATGGTCAGATTTCAGGAGCAGGAATGCACAGGGGTAAGAAAAATTCCCAGGAGTGAAGCTCTCCCTAAAGGTGATCTCTTTATTTCTCTCCAGCGTGCCCCCAGGGAAGGCAGAATCACCATCTGCTATTTTAGAAAATGATAACTGACAAATGTAGCCAGGGAGATGTACAAAGGAAGCAGTTCTCAGCATCTTAACTTGCAGGTGTCCCAGAGAATGAGAATCAGACTTCCCACTGAGTCTAGAGCTCAGTGCTAGGCGATTATATAAAGAAAACAACATGCAGCTGATCCCTCTTGGACCCAGACACTACTGAGTCTGTCGAACCCATTTCAAAGGCAAGGTCACAGCAAATAAAGTAAGCAGTGGCACTGTTCACTGCATTTTTTAGTTCTCCTGCTCTTCAGTCTCCTGATAAGAGAGAATTTCTGGCTGCTTGTGATGTAGTAGGTCATGACTTTATTCCTGACTATTAGACGTTTTTCAGTGAAGATCATCAATCCATTCTTTCTATGTTATGGTCTCCTAGTTCTAGACCCAAGACAATTGTTAGCTCATAAACAGTGAATGTGTGTTTTGTGTATACAGAGATATGTACTATTAAAGGATTGAAAAGATAAGTGTAAGAGGTCAAGTCTCTTCCTCAAGAAGTGTTCGTAGAGAACAACCCATCAGGAATCACCCAGCTGACAAAACCCCAGCTATGGGGCCTGGATAGCATTTGAATTTTCACTCTGAACCCATTACAATTATATAGTTCCATCTACATCTGGTAGGTGTAGGAACACCTATAAATTAAGATATTGACAGAACCATGGAGGATGGGTGTGTTGGGAAGGGCTGGGGGGAAGACCATGTCTGTTCTGGGTTCCAGAAGCCTCTAAGATTTAGAATCAGGAAACGTAGGCCAAGTTGAGGTTCTGCATTTTGCTGTTCAGGTGATCTTGGTCGGGTCCTTCAGCTACTCAAATCTGAACCTACTTGTATAAAATAAGAATAACACAAAGACAACCGAAATAATCATCCCTGTGTGAAATGATACTTAAGAGAAATAAATCAAATCTTGGCAAACTCCAAAGTTTCACAAAGGATGATGACAAACTTGAATGGTAAAGATGAAGACAGTGATAATGGTGAAGACTGTGGAGATAAATGAGTGAGAGATAGTGCGATGGGTGCGCCCGGACTGTGGCATGCACCCTCCAGGAGATGGCTGCATTTGGAATGACTCTCCCATTCAAGATCATCCACTCTAGAATCCGTAGAGATTGCAGTTAGAAAAATCACATGAAATGGCTTAGAAATGAATTCTATTTACCTAAATCTGTACCGATTTCTACGACCTTTGTACCCACCCAGCAAAACTGCATCTACCTCTCCCCTTGACCACAGCTGTGCTCTGCCAGGTGTTGGCTGATGTCTGGTTTCTAGAGGTCAATTAAAGTGGATGAGATTCACAGTCTGAAATACTCACAGAGGGCCAAGAGAGATAAGACTGATAAATAGCTCAAGACAGCTCTGTCTCTAACTCCAAGCACAGAGAAAAATAGAGAAATGAGCAGAGACGACAGCTTAGGACAACAGGAAAACAGAACGGGAGGAGAGATCAGGAAGGACAAGACGACTGGTGCAAGTAAACAAGAGGCAGGCCAGGGTCAGGGTGCCAAGGGCCACTGGCCACGACCAGCACCTTAGTCATCACGCCTGCACAGCCCTGCTGGACGCGAACTTCTCGTGCATAGACGCCAATGTCACGTTGCCACATTGGGGGGTAAGCTTGACTACCAAGCCAGAATTAAAGCACACTCCTGTAGGAGCCCCAGGGCTGTGCCAAGACCTGGCACAGTCTCTTGGCAGGATCCAGGTGACAGCTGGCAGGGCAGGGTTCATGAAGTCCAGCCCTGAGGGAAAATCTCAGGTAAGCCCCTTGCTTTCCTCTCAAATCTCTACTGCAGCTGCGAGGGAACCACCTGATGGTCTTCATGAATACACTATAAGCCTTGTGTTCTCAGTATCAACACCATCAACCTTGAAATTAGGAAGCACATTTTAACTCACTAGAATTCTCCAAGGATATCTTATGTCTTACCTACACACTTACACAGTGTGGTCCTGGGACTGGCAGCATCAGCTTCTCCTGGGAAGTTGCTAGAGATGCAAATTCATGGGTCTCACACCACACGCTTTGAATAGGAAATGCTGGAGCAGAGCCCAAAGATCTGCAGCTTTCGAATCCTCCAGGTGATTCAGATGCTTGCTAAAGTCTGAGAACTTCCTTATATTCATATCTTGGTTTTCCAGGACAGTGTTTTCAACTGGGGGTGATTTTTGAGCTCAGGGACATTTGACAATATCTGGAGACATTTTGAGTTGTCACAACTGGGGGTGGGATGCTAATGGCATCCAGTGAACAGAAGCCAGGAATGCTGATAATTATCTAACAATACTCACAATATCTGGTCCATAATATCAAAAGTGCCACTCTGAAAAACTCTGCACTTGGCAATAGAAGTCTTCAGTCTCTGAACAAGAATCCATAAAGCTTGACAGAAAGTGTTCTACAAACATTTACACATGTGGTCTAATCTGTCCCCCACGATGCCTTCCTGAGGTATGTATGTATGTACACACAATACACAACACGCGTGTGTACATGAGCACATACCTGTGCATACACATATGAACTGTTATATACTTAGTCTAAAATTGTGTTCTAGTCCTCAGAGCACAGGGCAATCAATGTGAGTGCAGGGATTATTGCTGAGTCTCTCTCTATGTTGGTTGGAATACCTGTTTCATAGATGCAAACTTTGAAATGCAAGCTCAATCAGAAAGTAGCAGATCTAAAATACACGTGCCATGTTATATGCCCCTATGAGTCTCGATGACACCATACTCTTTTAACTTATTACTGCTAGACCATGAAAAAAATAGCCCCAGGTCATCTCCCCAGGCTAAATATCAGCTGATAGTCCCAACTTCAATTTAGTCCCTGAACACTTATCTACAGACAAGCTGACTTTAGTCCACTTCCACAAAGATCAGCTTTGTAAGGTCAGCTTTGAGTGGGCTGCAAAGGAGAAACTCCCTATTTTTAGCTATTCAAGTCCAAAGATGAGTGGCAGCTCTCCTCTGGAAGGGAGACCAGGAAACAGCCAATAACCTTTTAAAACCTATTCTATAGTTTAAAGGATGCCTTTAGTGATTCTCCAAAACGCTATACTATTTACTTATCTTTTAGTGACATGCTGATAATATCATGTCTTTGAGGTGACTGGGCCTGCATGAACAATAAACATCATCCAAGAGTTCCTGGTCTGATAAACACATCATCTCAGTCACTAGCCTAGATTAATCCTCTGTCTACACTTCATACCATTTTCCAATTGAAAACAAAAAGATGGATACCCATACTTCAGAAATGAGGGCTTCAGTACTTGAGATTATCAGAAAATACAATAAGAGTTTTATATTTCTTTGCTGTTGTTATAAGGCCTATGGAGAGTGGGTATGCAGAAGTTATAGGAGCAGATTGGTTTTAAGGCGAGATCAGAAATTGTGGGGTCTAATCTGGTTGTTGACCTTGTTTTTGGAAATAAAGTTTGATTGGGACACCACTGTGTTCATTCATTTACATAGCTGTCTTTAGCTACTTTTACCCTATAACGAGAGAGATGAATAGTTGCAACAGAAATCATGTGACCTACACACTTAATATATATACTCTCTGCATTTTATAGAAAGGTTTGCTGATCTGTTTGGTACCTGCACAATGTAAGGATTTTTTCATTGTTTGACCAACAGTTTATGTTTAAATGTTTAAGTTGAGAGAATAACTTAAATATGACTAGGAAAGTAAAAATCTGTCTATACCTGATCATTCAACTATTATCTGGCAAACAGAGCACACGTCTAATAGGATAAGACAAAGTATATTTAAAAAATCACCAAATATAGCACAAATTAATCTATCTCACATTCCTTTAAAGAAGGTTTAGATACTAAAATCAATTCAATATAACACTGAAGGCGGGTAGCTGAAGATACAGAGAAATAAATTAGAGGCTTCTGGCAAAAGATGGTAGCTAGAAATAGTCTGGTAATGGAGGAGATGGAGCGAAGTTGTAAAGTTATTAAAATTATAATGATATGACATTTCTTTCTGAAATTTATCTAGTTCTCTGGATTGAATCATGTACATGTTAAAGGCTTGGGATTCTAAAAGCCAGCACATATCACTCTGACGCCAGGACTTCAGTTTATTACATTAGATGGAATGAGAGAAGAGAATAGCATTGCTGGCCAATGAATATCTCAGTCTCCAGGGCTCTAATGCATCTGCAAGATACTTGAGTCCTTTGAGTGATAAATGGTGATTAACTGAGCTCTTGGTTTACCTGCAAGGAGAATCTACTGTGTCATCATCTTGGGACAAACATACTGAAATAGGGGCTCATTTTTCCTTTCCTAGTTATCGTAAAGAAAATGGCCAGCAGACTCTAATATATCAGCAGTGCCTGTCTGCACACAAGCATGCTGCTACTGTGTGTGTGTCCTGGAGATAGTGTTGCAGCTAGGTATTTCATCCAGGTGATATTTTATGATCCTCCTCTTTGTCAACTATCAGCACTGTAACATTCTCTCTTGGATCCTATCGGCATTTCTAATTCGAAAGTTTGAGTCTGACCTATCCCAGTCACCATAACAAGAGCAATGGAGGGGGAAAGGGCTGTGATGAAGAGTGGGGGGAAGTAAAATTTAATTAGCACAGCCCATCAGGAGGAGGCAGGTCTACTGGTCTCCGTGGTGAGGTCAAAGCCACTGTAAGGGATAGCAATGTGGACTACTGATCAGAAGTTTGAAAGAAAAACACTTTCCCTGGGACCAGGGCAAGATTAGTAAAGGTGACCCAAACAGGAGTCATGAGGAGCTGACTCACAACTTTGGAAAGACACTGAGCACACTAACATCAGTATTTATTTCAAAGATGCATACCCTTTTGATATTTACAGAACACACCTCCACACATTTCAGTTCACTTGAATTCAGTATCCTTATCAAATTATAAAGTGAGTCAATTTCAGCCAAATGGGGGAACCCCTGAGAAAAGAGGAAGTCATCCTTCTGCTTTGAGATGGCATGCACTGTGTGTTCTCAGGAGGCAGCACCAATTATCTGTGGAATTTTTAATAAATCGATATACAATATGAAGGCATGTTTATATCATGATATTTAAAGGTACATATGTTCCTTCTTCTCCTTTGTTCTTGCTATGATCATACTAATGAGTTCATCCAAAAGCCTAAGGGACACACAATATTGTGTGAGTATGTGTGAATGTTTATGTGACTGTGTAAGTGGATGTATGTGTCTGAATAAGGCTTTAAACTAAATCTAGCCAGGGCCTCCCTGGTGGCGCAGTGGGTTAAGCAACACACTATGAAGCAAACCGCAGCATGAGTTCATGCTGCTGGCCTGCCGCTGGCCAGGGAGGGGACCCACATGAAGTAGCAGACCTCTCCTGCCTCGCCCGCTGCTCCCCTCAGCAGTGTGCTTCAGTCAGTCTGCCTGTTCTGTTCCCTGTTCTGTCTCTGGTGAATCCACTCACCATCCTGGACTCTGGCCTGTCCCCAGCTCTTGTATGTATAAATAAAAAAATCTTTAAAAAAAACAAACAAACTAAATCTAGCCAAACAGCAATTTTTCTTGACTTTTGAAGTAAAATGATGATAGCTCTGGAGAATCAAGCCTCCTCTGTATCCATCAAAAGGCATCTGTAGTCAAGTTCTAATCAAGCTTAGACAGTTGCTGGACAGTCCATGGAAACACCAGAACTTCTTCCATAGAATGCTCTCAAAATATGAATCTATCACTCTAGGGATTCCAGAATGAATCAAATATCAGGATGTTTTAGAGTCCTCATGAGTTCCAGGATATAGAAATGGGCCTTTGGGATCACTGATTCAAGAATGACTAGAGAGAGTACAGCTCTCCAAAGCTCAATGAGTTTTCCTTTCTGATCTGGAGAAGAGACTTCCCTGGTCAGAGGGCTCAGCATTCCTAATCCATGTACATGACTGCATAGAGCTGAATATAATTCCACACACCCTCCATGATTAACTAGATCCTCCAGTTATCCGTCAACCGTTCAGTATCTAGTCAATAATAATTAACTCTTTGTGTTGCTTTGTTTTAAGTTATTTTAATGGAATTAATTCTTCCCCCAATCAGATCCTGAGCAATGTGAGGGCAGAAAACACATTCTTTTTCCATTATGGAGGTTCATAAATGTTCAGCTGAGAACTTGACACAACAGTGAAAGCATTTTTGCTTTTCTCAGCAAGCAACAGTTTAGTGCAGCGTGTGACATGTCCATCCATGGTTCATTTACTGCTTTTCAATTTTTGCTGTGATTTTGCTTTGGGAGAGTGCTTTTGAAAATATAGATGATTATGTCTCAGGGGACCACAGGAACTTACGTATTTCATGTAGTCTATGCAGTTATCTCACATAGTTCAATTTCTTTCAGATGGACAGCCTTCAGGATAGGTAATACTCCCAGGCAATCTGAGAGGGACTGAATCTGCAGACCTGAGGTGGGAAGATTCACTGTCCTATTACCAAGACCCTCAAGACACCCTACTTCTTTACTGGAGCAAGGGAAATCCTCAGAGGGGACACTATTCTAGCCTTTTACTGGTTCCTTGAACCACTGGTTCCCATTAAACACCATTTTTACCTTGTAACTAACTAAGATGCCAGGCCTCTGGAAAAAGTTATTTTCATTTTCCTACCTTCTGCTTTATTCCTTAGCACTGGTTAAGCTCTGCCTTCTGGGAGAGCTCTGCTCTCTTTTTAGGGCCAACATCAACTTTCAGGACCGCCTCTTTGGGCTTTCAACTTGTACCAAACCTGCCAAATTGAGGATCTTCGCACATTGTGTTTTATTTAAAGTAGACTTTTACTTCTCCAAATCTAAGACAGAAGTCTGAATTAAATCACAGAAGTTCTTCATTAGCTTCCACTCATAACTCTGGATGGGCACTTTGTCAGGTCTACCAGAAGCTAAAAAAATATATTTGGTCTCATTCATTTCTTGAGAGTGTAAACTCCACTCTGCTGTGACAAAGGGCAATAGCGCTGGAGTCTGAAGACATCAATGAAAGTCCTAATTGCTCACTTAATGCACAACCTGACGTGTCACAAGGCCTCTGTGCACAATTTTCTCATATGGTTGATGATGATAAAAAAAAAAGAGGTTTGTGATAACAATGTGAAAAGTATGGAGCAGTGAGAAATAGATTGGGGCAAGAGACAAATAGAAACAAGTACACGGTATCCTAAATTAAGGGTAGAAGGAATAAAGAATGCTCACATATAACACTTCCAAATAACCATGTGTAGTCAGCCCTTGAAAAATTGCCCAAGAGACTAAAGGTAATTCATGTGTGTCCCTCAGGAAAGAAGATGCTACTCTATTTGTGAGGGGTCAGGCCAAAGGTGAAAAGAACAGTGTTAACCTTTATTTAAGGAGGTACCAATGAGGAGAAAGAAGGAACAGGAAAAGTTTATAAAGTTGAAACTGTTGAAATGAAAATGAAATTCCATCTGTTAAAGGGAAAAATAGGAAATACTTGCCATAAAAAAAAAAAAAGAAGCTATCAACCAGCTCATTCGCTTTCGAAAATATCACTAATTTTGCCAGGAGAGAAGCCTTTGAAATTTAAGGTAGACTCACAGGACTCCCTATATACAAAGAGAAAACTTTTTAATGGCTCACCACATGTTAAATTTAGTATTTTTCTCTCTAGCCCAAAGGGCCTTCCCCACACCCACTGGCAAATGTTTCCTTAATGTGACACAACTACATTTATGGGATTTAGAAAACTATAGACTCAAAATAATTATAAATAAAATCCTTTATTCCCCAAGTGCTCCCTGCTGTTCACTCTCCTGCTTTCTGCTATCAGCATCTCTTCTAGCAGGAGAGTGTTAGGAGGGCAACAGATTGTGCTGAGCTTACACTTGACCTTGATCTTACACTCTGACCAGAGGCTTAGAGGCCATCAGGGAAGACATTACCCAAGTGTCTTCAGAGCACCCATGTTAGAAATTGGCAGTTATCTTATAGTGGCTCCCTTGTCATATCTATGCTCAGTGAAACCTAAGTCATTTAAGGTAGCGATCAAGGCCAGAAGAAGGAGAAACTTAAAGGAAAAAGGAGGAAGGGACACAGATAAAGACAGGGGATTAGAGGAGTGTAACTTACCAATCCACTGAACCTCATCAGAAAGAATAGAGCAAAATAGCTCCCCAAGCTCTCAAACATAAGTGTATTTTTTATCATTCTACTTTATACTGATTTCAAGAATTTTTCTGAAGACAAATAGCCAGAGGCAAGTCCCTTACAATGTTAGATATGAGCAGTGACTCTCTGCACTATAGAGAGCAGGATGCATTCTGACTTAATTGCCAAAGGATGGCTGTGTCATACCCTCGCGTACTAGACAAGCAGGTCTATTCAGGGAAGACACAGAAACAAGTACTCAGGAACTTAAAACCCAAGCGTCCCCATGACACGTTTCCTCTCTACTCCAGGAAGAGAGGAGAGAGAACCAGGAATCAAGCATCAGCCTCAGAGCAGCAGAGCACACAGCCAGGACTCAATCAGGGGGAGCACACTCTTACAAGAGTAGTATAAACCTGTTTTGGTTTGATTTTTGTTTGCTGATTTCTTTTTAACAGAATACCTATTTATTAGCTTCATTGGGTAATGGAGAAGTTACAAACTGAGAATGCACAAACTGGATAATGCCCTGAGGTGCATATTATTTTCTTTTTTTAAGGGAGGTACTCACAGTACCTTTTTTAGTGTGAATTAGCTTTCAACAATTAAAAATCAAGTATCTCATATTAGTTGTTAGATTTCTAAGTTATTTTGAAAAAGAGAAGGGTTAGCAACATTAGAGTAATATTTATAAAATATATTTAAAGGCTAGAGCTGATTGGGGGGAAAGGCACAAGTTTTCCACTTTACCAGAGTTGCCACTGCTTCCTATTGTCTAGCAGATGCAAAGGCTGAGTGTCCATGGCCATTTTCCCTGCTCTTTTTTTTGGATGGTAGGGCCAAAAGGAAAGGAAAATACTTTTGTCAACATATGTTGAGCAAGTTTACTAAGTCTCACCAAAAGATAGAAGGAGAGATTCATGATATTCAAAAATAAAAGGAAAACCAATTTTTTAATACTCCATTCCATTTTAATCATTTATATTGTCAGTCTGTCCTTTGCCTAATTTTTAACCCTTAAAAATTATAATTATTACATATTTTTCAGCAAGAGAGGTGTGGCTTTTAATCTTAACTTCATCACTTAATATGTGTTCTTGACCAAATTGTGTGGATTCTCTAAATCCCAATTTTCTCATTTTTAATTTTGGAACGATAATACCTACCACAAAAGTTTGCTATGGGGATACATCAGCATATGAAGGTAGCTAGCAATAAAATAGAAGATGCTCCAGGAATTTAGTTCACTTTCCCTTTGAGGGGTTAGGAAGAATTAAGCAGACTTGATCATAAAAATCACATGCACACATCTAAAGTGCCTGCCAAATTATAATGACCCAACTGCTGCTTCAGAGAGATGGCTCAGCTCAAGGTTTTAATGTACTTTTCACGAACTGAAGTTCAACAACAAAATCTATCACTGTTAGGCAGTCTCATAAGAAAGTCCCATTTAAGCAAAACAGAATAGATTTCCCTCTGAACTCTGAAGTGTGGTGACTAACTTCACCTTGACTCAGAAAGATACCAATAGGAAATGTATATTTAGCTAATAAACAATAGGATTAATAAATACCAGCAAAAATAATGATGATTCAAATAAATCACTGGAACATGCATAAGAGAAGACCATTTAGTATAGACAGGTACATATAATTCTTGCACAGATGCACTTTTAGTTCTGGGAGTTCATATATCTGTATTGCTATAACCATCATGAAAAAAATTAATGTGGGCCACTGCTCTAGAACTACCATTTAATTTTGAGCAGAACATGATATTGAAAAAAATTATTTTAGTTATATAACTCACTTGCCAAATAAATCAAAAATGTTCATTGCAATATAACAGCTAGAAAAATAGAATCGTTACTCTACCATGTTGAGGTTTGAGTGGGCAATAAATCATTGCCCTTTCCATCTTGAATTCCAGGCCAATGGAGAAATAGACACTGGCTAAAGGATCAGCGACTTTTACTGCTAATGGGTGAAAGTGGAACTTGGCTATTTATCAGGCTCCCTACACATACTTCTTCCCTTCCCCCTGGTTCCCTGCAAAGATGAAAATGACATGGGCCTGGATATGCCCATCACAAAGAGAAGAGCCCTCTGAACAGGAAGTGGACAAGGAAGCATTCTCACCAGACATGGCAACATGAGGCTGATGTCTTGAATTTTGGACACTGAGGTGCCAGGAAAAAAAAAATCTGAGAAAGAGGAACACTAAATAGTACTCATCTGCAAAGAAAACACAATCCTAGTTGGTAATATTTCAGTAGACCACAGAACTCTCTTTACATCATGAATTTCCCCCTCCTTCCTGAGAGGTCCAGAATCTGCTTTGCTGTCACTTATGTCTGTGCACAACGAAGACTCTTTAGTACAACCCAACTATACTGTCAAGTCCAAATCCCAAGGGATGCATATAATCACCATATTTACTGTGATGGCCCAGGCAATAATGATACCCACTGCCTCTAATGAAACTAAAGTGTATGTGTCATTTTGGAGGTGCTATTTGTTCAGGCAGAGTTGCCTGACAGCTGTCTCTGGCCAAGCGATACAACCTGCAATTTAGTTAACAAACTGAGACATCATAGAAATCAGTGCTTTTAACAGGCTTCCTTGATTCACTTGGTTTTTCTGCCTGTCTTACATATCACAAGTCTGTAGCAAAGTGACACTGGTGGGAGGAGGGAGAGGAGGTCCTGGTGGAGTTGGGGAAGAAAGACAAGTGGTTTTCTGAGTTCTAAAGTGGAATCTGCTGTAGTAGTAGAAAATTTTACAAAACCAGCTTTTGACTGTAGAGATTCTACTGTTTCTCGCTGGGCAAATTTCAAACCCAGCTTGATAGTCTAGATCTTCCATTATCAGGTGCCAACCTTTATGCCCAGCATTCTTACCAAACTTTCTGAGCTCTCTGCCTCATTGAGAACTGTCAATCTAGTCTTTCATTCAAGTAGGAGATACTGTGCTGGGCATGGATACCACAGTAAGCAGAGGCATTTCTACTTTTCCAACATTCTCTGTGATAAGTGGTGCTCAGGCCCAAGTATGGAATGAATGGTGGCAGCTATCAGGAAGAATGGAAGTTGGACTGAATTACAAGGCTCTATTTTAAGGAAAAGAAAAATACAGGGAACCTACCTCAGTAAAAAGGGAATTGCCTAATAGACTGGTCAATGGACTTTCAAAAGAGCTTCCACACATATTTTATATTCATTTAAGGACAATAAAAACTATGGAAGAAAGCAAACTGCCCTCAAGTTAGAACGATAAGGAAGACTTTATAATGTGTGTTGGATTTCAAATTAACCCTAAATGTGTATGGAACATGGAGGTCCAATTTGGATCATGGCAACAGATCCCTAAAGATCAAGAGTTCTGAACTTGTGTTTGGATTTCAGGGGAACCAGGAAGCCACTAAATCTGGGTTTAACCCTGGACTGTTTTCTATGAGTCAACTAATACAGAACAAGTTATTTAATCTCTTGAGTTTTAGTTTTCGTATATTAAAAAAAATCTAAAATTATGGGAGCATCTGAAGTAATACATGTAAAAGTGCCTGGTAAGTTGCAATGCCCAAGACACATATCCAGAGGTCATTAGGTGCTCTAAACACACTACTGATTTGATTTTAAATGTACATAGCTGTTTCTTCCTCTAGCTTTTACTTTGATAATTTTTAAAAGGCTGTTTTCACCCTCTTTAAAATCTTCAATAGAATCAAGAAATGCTTCACTTCAGACTTATCTATTTCTTTTATCATAGAAAATCAAAGTGCTCCTTGGAAATCACCTCATTAATCTCTTAGAGGGAGGTAAGCAAGGGAGGTAAGCAAGGGAGGTAAGCACATATTTTGCACAGTTGTATATGAATTTAGCTTTACGAATGGAAAAGCCTAAAATAAACTTTCCTAAGTCACATAGTGAGTTAAAAACAGCACCAATATTGACCCAGACATCTTGCTACACAGTTCTCTATTCTCATAAGCATCCAAACTCTTATTCTCAGAAGACCCCCAAGCACAAATCTGGCTTTCCACAAGTAATACTTTATTTACCCTTTTAATCCTTTATATCTAGACAAAAAAAAAACATGCAAAATAGAATGTTTGCAAAAATGAAAAAGGAATAATGCACATGTCATATTTACAAATAAAACTTCAATATCTATAATTCCTCAGATAAAAAATAAAGTTTTATCCCTTTTGTTTTACAGGGGAAAACAAAATATTTATATATATAAAGCATCAAGGGACATTGTTCCAACATGAGTTGAGTATGAGTTTAGAAAACCCTTTTCTTGGACATTATTATTATTATCATTATCATTATTAATGAAACTCAGTTATTTAATTCCACCAGTCCATAAGAATTTGTTAAGTTCATACTACATGTAAAGAACTTTGCTATATCCAAGAGATAAAAAAGTGGGAAACAGCGAGGGCATAGTGTAGGATTTCAACAAGTTTATAAGTGAGAAGATAAAACATGCACAAAATAATTGTTGAACTTCTATTTAAAGCGTGTGAAAAGATTATGGGTCCGTTGGTGGGGGTTGTGGTGTGGTAACATACATCTGAAGAGTTGTAAAACTATACTTCCCTAACATATGCATGCTATCTCAAAAAAAAAGTGGTAAATCCAGTAATCCAATAGAATATTAGTCTGCAAGGGGAAGCAGGAAAAGCTTCATGAAAGAGAGGACTCAGGCTGAGTCATGGAGAACATCTAGGATTTCAACAAATGGAAAGAGTGAAAACAAAGTTGATGAAATAGCGTTTAAGCAACAAGAATAGCATAGCTCAAGGAACAATTAAGAGAAAGTTGAAGTCTGATCAGGGGTGAATTTGGCCAGAGGATGGTATATACCTTAAAGAAGAAAGTCTTTGGCTGGATAAAAAGGTAGATGGAGGTCAAATCATGATAGACTTTGAACATTATGTACTATGGAATGTAATTCTCATAAGTTTGTATTCTCTTTCATTGAGTGAATGACAAAAATTAGAAAACATTTTAGTTAGACTTGAGCATCTTGTAAGCATATGGGAAAGAGGTAGAAAAGGGGGGATATAGAGATAAAACAGAGAAGAGGTAACAGATGGCCTGAGATTCCAAAAGAGACAAGAGGGCAGGAGGCTAAGGGTCTAGGTAGACTCAGCTGTGAACAGGGTACAAGTCACTTTTTCCTTTTTGACAGAAAAGAAAGAGGAACAGCTGCACTGTGGTGTAATGCGATACCTAACATGATTGGCGTAAAAATCTATATAATCATTTGTTAGAGACATTTTAGAGAAGACTTTGAAATTGAGTTGGGACTAAACTGGGACTTTTATGGTCTCTTTCGAATCTGTGGCAAAAGATAACAGTTGGAAAAGATTATGAGATCACACAAATAACAGACTAATAAACTTATTTAGAAGAATCATAAAATGGTAGGTGAAATTGGATAATAGAAGAATTTTCAGTTGGCAAGCAAAGAATATTCTAGAAGGGTATGTATTTTTCTCTTTTTAAAGATTTTGTTTATTTATGCATACAGGCCAGAGGCATGGGGGTGGGGAGTGGGTAGTGAGAGGATTCACCAGAGACAGAGTGGGGAGCAGAACAGGCAAACCAACTGAAATACACTGCTGAGGGGAGCAGCAGTTGAGGCAGGAGAGGTCTGCTGGCCCATGTGGGTCCCCTCCCTGTCTGGGCATCAAATTTGCACTGCAGTGGCTACATAAGCTCCACAGTGCAGCGCTCAACCCCGTCCACCACCAGGGAAGCACCAGGGTGTGTAGTTCTGTCTGCAGAAAAACATATCTTACATTTAGCTTCTCAGAAAAATAGTCACTACCTGTTTGTCCTTTATGAACATTTGACTTTGTGATTATTGGGCTTAGAAACTAAGAAGAAGTAGAATAAGCCAGCTCAGCTTTGCTGAGCTAGTCTTACCAATTAATCTCATTTACTTGAGAATGCATTTACAAAATGCATCAGGAGAATGATGTAGACAGATATAAAGATAACAAAGCACCAGATAAGGCCTTTATTGATATCTCTAAGATCACAATGGAGAAAAATGGGTAATACTTATATAAGACTTTATAGTTGGGTAACTAAACAAATAGTCAGTCTTGTTGGTCTCAGAACTAAGTTCTTAATAATTACTTGGATAGTGACTTATGTGAAGAAAATAAAAGTCATTGTATTTGCCATCTAATTTAAACCTTTGAACTTGCAAAATTTTGTATTACAGTACATTCTAAGCAATCA
Organism: Galemys pyrenaicus; assembly: GCA_019455555.1. Taxonomy (NCBI): domain Eukaryota; kingdom Metazoa; phylum Chordata; class Mammalia; order Eulipotyphla; family Talpidae; genus Galemys; species Galemys pyrenaicus. Next base: position 4,604,107 of record JAGFMF010011747.1, on the reverse strand, counting down.
CTGATTATATAGACAGAAACTCAGCTCTCTTTGCTTTTAGTAGGACTACTCTCTTACCTTAAAGTATTCTGGATATGTTGTAAGTTGGAAGAGTTCTTCTTATTGAGACCTTTGGTCTATTTTTCTGTTATTAGATCACTGATGAGAATTATTTCTGTTTCCTCTACATCATATTTATGTAACTTGCTCTTTGCCTCTCTTAAGAATGGATGGAACATGTTAATTTGAACATAAATAATCATAAAGTGTTCCATGTTTAGAAGATATAGTCAAGGTTCAGTTCTGAAGAATGTATGTATCTTTAGGAAATTCAATTTTCCAGCAAGGCTGAAACTTGTTTATTTTGTAGAAGTTAAATTATATGGAAGTACCTGTGGTACTACGTTATGGACTTTGAAAAGACCATATTGGCAATCAATGTAAAAAGAGAGAAAGTCTAAATTTCAAAACTTCAGCAAAAGGGGCAGCAGCAACAAGAGAAGGAATGATGTATGGCTTGTCCATCATTGGGGTTCAACACAAGTTTTTTGGTAGGAATGGGAGGAACAGTCAGTAGTAAATTGTTAAAAAATAGTCACATAGAAGCATTCTTAGTCACTTGAAACCACATCTAAAATGTTCCATAGAATTCACAGATTATTCCTATGTCACTAAACACAGTGAATTCTACCCTAGAAATGGAAATAGTGCCAGCTATTTAAAAATCCAAGGAAATTTCAATTCATTACTTTATAAAATTAATTTGAACTCTGTGACTTATATAAATTCTTCTTCCATCTCTTTTTTATTCCATATCAGACAAATTACTGCTCTTTGCTTTATGTTCAACAAAATTAATAACCTCAACAGTATCATTATATGGATAACTGTGTCACTCAAAATGTCCAATTTCTGCATATCCTGAAACCATTCCTCTGGAAATCTCAGAAGCACCTGATTCATTCATCCTTCCCTGAGAGTGAGGAGGCAGTAAAACCATTTATTATCTGAAATGGGAGCCAAATTTAGCAGCTTATAGGTCGTATTTAAAAGGACCAAGCCTGATTCTGACTGCAACTTTTTTCTTTAACCATAAATAATATTCATAATTTCAGCTATCAAAGTTTACCTAAACTGCTCCCAAAAGAAAGTCACTTTGTATCTTGAAGCAAGAGATTAGTCTTCAATTTGGTTCCTCCTCTACAGCAGAAATAAGTTCTTCCACCAGGCAGGACTGTCATTCCCACTTCTTGTCTGCTTTTCTTCCCTTCATCCCTTCACTAAATTCACCAGTCATTACAGAGTCTAATGGTGATTAAAATTTTTGATCCCGACAGATATTTAAACTACTCCACAGAAGAACCAAAACCACATCAGGACTCAACTAATCAAAAAGACAGGGTCCAATGGGACATGAAGGAGGAGTAGATGGAGGATTATCAGGGCACTGCTGGTGCGCAGGGCATGAAAGCATATACTTGCAGACCTTCAAAACTATAACCCCCAGAGCAGACACAAAGATATAAATCTACTATACCTCAATACATATAATTTTGGGGGGAAAGATCTCTCTTCCAAAAGTTTTATTTGCTAAAATGTGAAATGTCTCTTTACACTGATGTCTTGATGAAAAAAATTCGTGTTTAAAATGTGTTGTTTTCTCCTGTTATGTCTGGGTGTGGTTCAGACAGAGGAGAGCATATGCAAATGGAGAACATTTTTGTGAAGAAAGCCAATGTGGAGGGGTGAAAGACCAGGAAAAGGTGAGCTAACCCCTTGTTTGTTCTTCCCTTGGCAATTCAGTTCTGTCCAAATAACTCTCAATTAATGTACCAAGCAGAGACATTTCACATTTCCCCCTTAAGATCAATCTGACAGCTCACCAGCTGTTCCATGCTATTTTTGCCATGAAGGCATGGTGAGCCACAGTATTTTCCCTGTTACTCTGCCAACAGCAACCCTGCCTGCTGTTCAGCGTTCAAAGTCTCTTCCTCAACCCAAAGTTTACCATCTTTTCCATTCCCCACTCAAACTTGTACAACAGTGATTTCAAAAGTTATTGGTCTGTGGTCCCTTAGTGAAACCTGATAGTGGTTGTGACTGGGATGAAAGCATGTGAAATACTCTTAGGTGCACAAGTACATTTTGATACCAAGATTTATTATTGAAAATAGATCAGCATCTATATTGCAAATAACTTTATCTTTACTCATTTCAACACTTGAAAAGAGTACCATAACAGAGAAGAAACATCAGTGTTAAGTTGGAAAGATCTAGATTAAGACGTCTTATTCTCTTTCCTAGCTAGATGTCTTTCTGAGAATCAATTTCCACATCTGTAAAATGGGTTTCTGCTTCATCAGAAGAAATCAACAGGTTGGAATGAGACCACACACAATGAAGGAATGAGCCAGAACTTAAAATATGAATTGCATAAATTCTAGTTCAAATTGTCCTTATCAAGATAAACAAAAGAGGAGAGAATGCAATAATGTGGGGTTTGAGTTGCACCTGAGTCTGACAAGATTGGTAATGTGTTCTTCAAGCTCAGGATCTCTCAAAAGTCAGAGACTAGAAAAGAGGAGGGTGAGAGCCCTGGGTTCAAAAGCAAAAGCAGAACAATTCAAGAGATGACACTCGACAGGTTTAAGAATGAAAACTAGTCTAGAGATGTGGTCTTGTAGGATCCAGAAGTTTTCTGACTCTTAGGGCATAACAATTACAAAATAAAATTATAATTTGACTCTGGGACTGGGGGCGCTACCCAAATCAGAAAGAGCTGATACATCTCAGTTCTACTTCTCTTCCAGGTTTTTGTTCCAAACCCACGATCCTTTTCTCTGGAATGGTTCCAAATTTCCAGGTATCTTCAGTAAGACCGCCCTTCTGCCATACTGCATGGTGACTGTACTCTGTGCCTATGCCTGGCCTCTCTGCCCTGCTTCTACTGTAGTTGCTTCCACTCTGAACATTGTTCAGGTTTACAGAAAATGACACGTCTTCATTGCTTGGCGGCGCTTCCATCCCTGATCACAGTGTTCTCAGGATGCTGACTATGAAGTGAGGGGTAACAGTTGGAATAACATCCACTCAAATAACACTTTATCTATAGAGGCCATGTCCCAGCCCCTTCAATACATATGGATTTGACTAATACCATCTCTGCAAGGCAGTTATTATTATTATTACTGAAATTTTAGATGGTTGATGGAATTTGTTCCAAATCACACAGGTTGTAAGTAGAGAACCAGGAGCCAAACTTGGGCTACTGGCTACACTTTAATGCCTCCACTACTGTGACTTGAACACCATCCACTGCCTGTATTAAAACTAATCAACTCAATCCTTTGCACTTGAAGAGACACTCTTATTTAGGAGCTGTGTCCTGCTCATCCATTTGTCAATAAGTAGTTCAGTTGAGTCATTTATTCTGTCTGAGCAGTGAAATGAATAGAACAAACTGAGGATTTCAATGTGGCTGCTAAATTGGCCATCTATGGCCGGAAGAATAGAGGTCTCTGGAGGAGCTGCTGCTTTTGCTCCAGTGGGCTTCTTCTATTTGCCTCTGCATTCACAGCTGGGGACATGGGAGATGTAATATTCTCCAGCATTTCACACTTAGTAACATCTGAACAGAACTAATGTTTCCCTCAGGGAATACTCTGATTTCTAGATCAAGTGTCACATCCATGATGCTTCAGCTCTCTGGATATATCATCAAAAAATAATCTCAAAGGAGGATTTTGGGATTCCGCCTTTTTCCCTGGTCTAAGTGGTTGGAAGACCAAAGCCTTAGGTTTTATTTGTCAGAGGCCAAGTAACATATTTGGCATGACACAAGAATTATCCCAAGTGATGGAGAACTGACAATGACAGCTGAGAATGATGTGACAGGAAAAGACAGTGCTAGAACTGCTTCTCAAAGAGATTAAATTTATGGATTTCCTCATAAATCCGTATCAGCACGTCAGCGACGATGCATTAGACGATGCTGGGCATCAGCACACAGAAATTCTGAAGCACCACTGTTACAACTTGGTGTTATGGGTTAAATTTTGTTGTATCAAATGTTACATTAAAGTCCTCATCTCTGGTAGCTATTAATATGACCTTATTTGGAAATAGAGTCTTTGAAGATATAATAATCAAATTAAGATGAGGTCATGAAGGTGCACCCTAATGTTCCTATAAGAAGAGGAAAATACTGTGTGAAGAGAGACACATGAGGGGCATGTGATGAAAGAGGAAGAGACTGGAGTGGTGTAGCAGTCTAGAAGCACCGAGGGAGCACCAAGGATTGTCCCCACCGTCAGAAGTGAGGAAAAGACCAAGGCCTGGATTGTAGATTTCAACCCCCTATAGGTAGGAGAAAAATTTCTGTTGTAGAACCCTGTGATTTTGAGCTACTTTGCTATAGCATTGCTAGGGATCTAATACACACGGTCAACCCTTTCCCCACCCTTGGTACCCAGATGTTCATTTTATCTTAAATCACTTCTTACTGTCTTTCATGTCTGAGAATTCAGTCCAGAGTTGGATCTTCCTATGCCTACCATCAACACCTGGTCGAGAAGCACAAGATCTTCTAACTCAGCTACTGTTTTTGCTCATTTGTTTTCTTTTACCTCTTGCTTTCATCATCTTTTGTTAATTAGGAAACCAGAATTCTTGAGGGTGGCTGGCATTGTGTTATATTAGATAGTCAAGGAAACAGAAAGAATATGACCTTTGGGGGCAGACAAACTGGAGGGCCTGGAGGGGATCCAGCTCTCTGGTAAAATGACAGTGGCCATTCTATTATTTGTAGAATGGACACAATGAAAACTTCTTTACAATATTTTTATTGAGTTTTTTTTCCTCTCATTAACTCTGTGTGTAATTCTTTATTCTTATAGTTTGGGTTTTCTCTGAAACACATTTACCTTCCTTTTAGGGATGTTTCTCCTATAGCAAAATAGTAATAAGAAACAAAAAAGAGACAGCAACTCTCTTAATCAAAAGAGGGTAATGAATTGTAAGGACAGTATTTATGACTGAAACTAAGCCAACCCTGGTGGCCATATAAGGCTTTTCAACATGTAACCTGTCAAAAGTAAAGCTGGGAAGTTCCAGCTCTCTCTCATACTCTCTTTTTTCTCATATATCCTGGACTCGCACCTGTATTCCTACATTTATCAGTCACATGGGAACATGATATGCAAAGATAAGCTAGTCAGCAGGATCGCTGCGCTTCACTTCTCTGTTTTCTCTTTACTTTCTAGATTGGAATAAAACATGTTTCATCTCATGTGTTTCCCCAACCACAGGTGACTTAGTAGAAAGTTGCTTCTTTGGTGAAGTGGTCATGTCCATTGGAAGAATATTCTTTGGTCAGCACTGCGGGTAGCCAAGAAAGCTGAGCCTTTTCTTTGCTCTGCTTTGGTTGTATGTGTGTGACGTGTTCCTTAGCACATCATGAGTGACACTGGACAGAACACAGGTGTTGAGAGCTTTAGGTGGTAGAGCTTCCTGGGACCTAGTTCACTATGGAGGGCTCCATGGGGCCCAGGTTATTTCCTAGAGCTGAATAGCCACAACTCAATCACCCAGCCAGGTAGTAGGCCTCCTCCCTGGAGAAATGAGAAAGAATTTGAGTTTACTCCTTCCATGGAACCAAGAGGAGCCTCTGTAGCCAGAAAACAACACGGGTCTGTTGCCATCCACCTTTAACTGCTGTTTCCCACCATCTCAAAAGACAATCTCATTATCCGTCTCATTAACAATATTCCTTGGTGACTTTCCAGACAAATTCACTCTCAAATGTTTGAGTCTGAAAAATAGCTGTTTCCCATATTTCTGAAGCATCTTCAATAAATGTTTACTGAGCACCTAGTCTAGCTGATGCATTAAGCTAGATGTTACATAGGCTGCAAAAAGGAGGGAGATGCAGCCCTATTCCTCAGAGAGCACACCTGCAGGAAGTGAGCAGCAAGAACCCATGAAACGTGTACAGAAATGACCAGAGCCAAGGGGCACCAATGCCATTGTTACAGGGCTCACGTGCTGGTAAGGTCGTATTGGATTCATATTTATTAAGAAATAACTTAGATATTGGTATTTTGTAAGGAAAAAGAGAAATGGATATGATTTTTCCCACTTGGAATCATGAATCTGTACTAATAAACAACATGTGATTTAAATAATATCCCTAATAATTATTTTATTATTATAATGAACAATATTATCAATATTATAATTAATAATTATAATTATTAGCGATATTAATAATTATAAAATTATTAATAATTATAAAATTATTATTAATAATTATAAAATTATTGATAATTATAAATTATTATTAATGATTATAAAATTATTAATAATTATAAAATTATTATTAATGATTAAATACTATCCCTAATGAGGTCCCCTGCCACTGTGTCCAGGGGTCCTGATTGAGGCCCTGATGATACTGGAAGGCAGGCTGTGCAGCATTTAACAGAATGGACTTTGAGACCCAGATGGAAATAACTCTGAATCCCAGCACCCCCGATTACTAATGCATGGCCTCAAGCACATCCTGTGAACATAGCATTTCTCCATTTACATACTTGGAAATTGATGGGGATAATCCTTACTCCATAGGATTGTCTTGTACATTAAGGTAATGTGTATAAAATGTTCAGTTAGTGCCCAGCACATACAGCACAGTAGCAGTGCTACAAAAGCTATGTAGTTTAGAAGTAAATCTATGGTTTTGGAAACAAGCCAATGTAGAATTGATGCAAGTTTTACAATTAACTAGATGTGTTAAATCTGGGAAATTGGTTAATTTCTCTAAATATAAGTTACATCACCAATCCTGGAACTTGTATGAGAATTAAACATGATATATTTAAAATGCTTAACAGACTGTGAAAAATAGAGTGGCAACTAGAGGGGAGACAAGGATTGGGGGTATTGATTCAGTAGTGGGAAGGGATCTAGAGCTTTCATGGAGGGTGAGATGAGGCTTACACACACAGAGGTGAAGATGTACTCCGCTAAACTTATACAGTGTATAAATCAAGCTGGATCAACACAATTTTAATAAAAATAAAATAAAATTGTGACTACAGACTACAACATGTGGTGAACTTATTGTTTTGTTATTGTTATTTAATAAAAGTCTAGCAAAGATAAGGAAAATAGTGATACAATTTTATTGTTTGTTATGAAGTGGGGTTTTGTAAAAAGTAGGTGAGATTAGCAATGATTTTTGTTAAAGAACCATCATGTACATCCAAACCCAGTCTGTTTCCCTCTTTGCATTCTCCTCCTCACTGCTCTGGCTACCCTGGAGCTCGTTTCCAACTCTAGAGGCTCCTGCTCCCTCTGTTTTGAATTCCCTTCTTCCAGTCTGTCATCATGGGTTCTGACTTACTGCTCAGATTTCAAGCAGAACATCCTCTCTTCCAGTTGCCTTCTCCAACCACACTACCTAAAGTTCCTCCTGCCTTTGTTGTGCTCCTTCTGCTCTAGTACTTATTACTATGGGTGATTTATGATTTTTCTATTTGGGGCTCATCTGTCTTTCTCACTAGAATAACCTAGAGACAAGGACCTTGCCTGAGTTACTCCCTTTAGAAACACAGTAGACACTTCAGTAAATAAATGACTGCAAATGGATGACTTTAACACACTAGAGGAGAACATTTTCAGCTAGCACATTATGCAAAGATGAGTCTTTCCATGGCAAAAGCCAGGCTGGTATAAAAAAGCTTCTCCTATTCCTACATTTTAGAGCAGGAGACAGGACAAAGAAGAAGCATACAGAGCAAAGGCTGAAAAATGATCACTTTCTAAGTTCAAGATCCCCATATCTAAATACACCTTTACAAAGGTGTACTGGGAACATAAACAACAGTGGGAGATAGAACTTCTGAGGGTGTGGAACATAAAGTTTGACTACTGAGCAATAATTGCAACAGAGAGATGGAGACTCTTTTGCCTCTGGTCTACATTCCTTACTTATGAAAGGGGATATTTTCTTGCAAAATGGTCTGGGACTTAGAAGAGAGCCAGTGGATGGCCCATTAAATAAGGAGATGAGGAAACAGGCATCCCAACATAGCAGAACTGTGAAAATTCCCTCAGCCAAATCTGGTTAAGGTGCTTCCCAAATACTCAGTGAAGAAAATGAATTCGTAACAGCAACACACTACGCTGTGTGTAACTGGCACATAAATGTTCATCAAACCTCAATATCACACTTTCTACTAACTCAAGTTCCAAGAAGAAGGAACTTGTTTATTTTTTAATTTGAGCAGGTGAATCAAAATAGGATCAAGAGCCCAGAAACCCACTGTGGGCAAAGCGGCCCCCGTGGAGAAATGTTTTTTGAAACAGGCTCACTTAGCTCTGTGTGGGACATAAATTATTGAAACTTACTGGTTCTGCCCCACTGCTGGACCGCTCAAAAATGAGCAGGCTTAGAGTTGTCATTATGCTGAGGAGGAAAAAGTGCAAGACTGTTTTCCTTCTGGTTCTGCAGCATTTGTCCTAATAGAGAGCAGCAGCATCCCCTGTGTCCACAATGGCGCCATTTGTCAAATTACTGTTCCACTGAGTTAAATCATGCTCCCATGGACAGGAAAGTTAATCTTTTTCCAAAGAGCCCCATTTCTACCTAGGAAGGAGCTTATTTGCATTGCAGGAGCTGACTCTGTATTATTGTTTCCACAGCAGCTAAGTTCATAGGTTAACCACATGGTGTGTTAGCAACAATTTCTTTTCATCCTTTTCAAGTTATTTTCATTTCATTAGCTACCCTCTTGCTCTTTAATTATTCTCTGTTTAGGTTTTGTTGCTGCCATCATCAAGTTTCCATCAGGGGTAAGGGGTGCTAACTTGAAGCAAGAGTGTATGTGCCACACACACACACACACACACACACACACACCACTTCTCTATGATCATGCCTTGACAAAGCTTAGCTGGACCATGCCTTCTATTTGTTCCCCTTCTTCTTAGTTTAGGCTTTTGGCTACTGTCTCCCTTTATTCCTTGCACATGTTGCCCCCCTGCCCACCTCCTACGGGCTCCACACAATGGCTGCCTCCTGCCTGGAACTAAGGCTCCACAATCCCCCACATACTTGCATCTTTAATTAAATTCTAGTCCCCTACCACCCCTGCCAAGATTCACTGATGCCCTGAAAGGTTCAACATTAATTAACCAGGGCTCTGCAAACTCTCCAAGCTACAATACTAGAACAGGAATGGGGTTAAAATTGTGACATTAGCGTTTTTAACAGTTGTGTGATGATGCTCTTAAGCAATGTGTTCCAGATCCGACAGAAAGTCAGTCAGGTATAAGGGAAGATGAGCATTATAAATGACCACATTAACCCAGCTCAACGAGACATTTGTTTCTAATTCAATTTATTGTTGCTTCTTCCTTTTACTGGAAATTAAAAATGGTTTTCTTTGTTTCCTAATTTCTCCTTTTCTCCTTCTCTCTCTCTCTTTCTCTCTCTCTCTCTTTCCACTTCTCTAGTAGAAGAAATCAGAATGAGCTAAAATAATTAAAACCCCAGTACAGCTTTTCTACTTGTGATCCTATTTCTCTGAGAGTAATATGTTAATTAGCCATCACTTTTAAATGTTCTGCATTTCTCATAAAATCCTAAGTGGAGAAACTGTAGGGTGCATCAGAGAACATCTTCTCAACTGGAAATAAGACTTTAAAAAGATTTGAACAGTCACTGAATCTCTAAGATGGAGGAGAACTTAAAAGTTATTGAAATCAAAATGAATCTGGTGGGTGAATCCCTTCAATAAATATGTTGTCCTTCTTTTCCTTCAGTAGCTCCAGTGGAGGGGAACTCCCTATCCTATAAGGAGATCATTATCTAATCCTTGGAAATGCTACAATTGACACTTTTGCAGATTTTTGAGGTCTCATAGAACACATTTAATGATTTTTTCCTAGGAATACTTCCTTTTTCAGATTAATATTCGAGAATTTTTACTTAATTCTTATCTATGCATCTAAATACAAGAATCCACTCCATCTAGAACTCTCTAACCAGAAAGCTTGGCTCTTCTAATGTGTTCATTAGCTTCTGCAAAGGGTGTAATATTGTAATAACTCTTCACTTCAAGAACCTGTTCTCACCTGGAAAAGGTAAGCCTATTAGCAAAGGACCTGGAAACACCATCCCCTTACCCCCCGCCTCACAAAATCTAATCAGAAGAATCTTTAAATTGTTCGAATATAAACTAAATCCGAAAATACAAATATTTCACACACTCAACATTCACATATTAGAAAATAAATGGATACTTCTAAAATATCACAGGAATTGTATAAGGAAAATAGTTGGTACCTAGCAAAACATCTTCAGAATTTGAGAGGTGAAATCTTTCTGTCCCACAAATTCAACGTTTCAAAAATATAAAAATAATCATGGAAATTCAGTTCACAAATCTTAATTGATCATGTATGAAGAAAATATTATTTCTAATTTTCCACAAAGGTGAGACCCTTGACTACTTTAAAATTTTTGAATTGCCTTCTTATGGGGAAAACATATTTTCTATTTCAAGCATTTGTCTAAGAACTTTCCATTATTTCACTTTCCAAAGGACTATCGGTGCTTGCTTTCTTCTCTATTAATAGGCCTATTAAAAGAAACCTAGTTTTTTCTTTCTTTTGAACTTTTTTTCTAATATTGTAAGAAGAGGACAAAAATCAACGCCTCATACTTTAACAATCCTACAGTGGATTTTCAAAATGTCATTATTAATACTGCACAATTATACTCATTACCTACATTGATATTGTCACTCCATACATTATTTAAAAGTGTAAGGAATATTCTTTTCAGTTACCATCCCTTAAGTGCCTCCTTCATGTCAGCACCCATCCTAAAGGAGTTGTATATGACACCTCTTTTAATTTTCTAACAACTCACCATCAGTTCTCATCACTCAAACTTTAAAAACAAAGCAACTGAAAGTCAATGCGGTTAACAGACATACCCAATGTCACAGAGACAGTAAGTGTAAAATCAGTAAGTGTAAAACCAGTTCTATATGACATTTGTTGAATGAATGATTGAATTGATAAAAGAATAAGGGCAGTGCTGACTACTTAAAGACAGAACAAATAAGTCCAGAAATTCAATAGAAATGAATAGGCTATCTCCTTCAACATGTTTTTCATTCAGAGGTGGGTATCTTGTATGTCCATTTGTATTCTTTTTTTTTTTGTAGTGAGTGTGAGATGCTCCAGGATAGAATTTAGTAGCTGAGGATCCCAATGAAACCAAAGGGAAGAAAAGGTAAGTAGTAGTGCACCTGCAGCAAATCAGAGTCCAGAATAACAAGAATGACTGACCCCAACCCCTGCTTGCAGTGAGCAATTGGTAATTGATAATACTGCTGAGGAGGCATAGCTTGGTGATCTAAAGGAGTTCTTCACAGAAGTGCCCCAGGCATTTTGTAACTTTTAGCCAATACTATCTTTCCACCACCACTCAACTGACCAGAAACCCACCTTAGGAAGGCTATGAAAAGTCATGAATTGCCATTTTGAAAACTAAGACAGTTCATACAGCTCCAAGCTCATTGCTACCAAAGGGTATTTTATGAACCATGGGTCATTATTTTATCTCCCTTGTATGTACAGGATTCTGCCAAGGTTGTCATTTTTGTTATTTCCCATGCTTTCTGATCAGAAAGTGACTTGTAAAATCTAGTTGGTCTGAAAATTGGCCAGCTGAAACTATTAATCTTTCTATCACTTTGCATCTGTTCCCTTTCCTTCTCGTATTAAAAACATAAAACAATGCTCCTTAAAGATCAGTGGAAGAGAAATTCAATTTTATCTGAATAATCTGGAAACCATGGAAGGAAGGGATAGTACTAAGGCAGATGGTGCTGAAAATGTAGAAGGTATGAACCTTCCAGGAAAGTCATTCCTTTTAAAACAGACAGCAGTCCATCAAGAAGTGAAACAGGGTTAAGAAAAACTTCTGCCACAAATAAGCAATGGATTGATATGATTAAATGTCATATTTCAATTCTGCTCAACATTGCAATGTTTACAACCCACTTATCTGCAGAATAATGGAGTTTCTGAGCTAAAGATATGAGAAAAATATGAGTTCATGTAGAGGTTTTCTGTATTTCAGATGTTCTAATGGAGATGGGGGGGTTACTGAAACCACAATGAGTATTAGGAATTTGAGCATGTGACTTATTTCAGCAGTGAAAAAGACAGGCCATGGCTATGGAGGCATGACCCAAAGCATGAAGAAATGAACAAGATGCACGCTGGTACCAGGAGACACTGTGCCAGAGGTTCAAGTCCTCAAATGCCTTACAGGTCTAGTGTTGGTTCCTATAGGGCCATCTTAAAGAATATTCCTAGTGGGGTGGAATAATCTTCAAATTGTTTCTTGAACAAATCATAGACCTGAGACATTTGCTCATTCATTTATTCATTCACTATTGAATAAACCACCCAATTGAGAACACTGTGATAAGTTATAAAAACACAAAAATGAAGCACAATCTAAGTCTTACCCTTTAAAATCTTATAATACACTGAGTCAGACATATATATGAATACATAAGGAAAATTACTACTTAATTCAATAGACCAGTACTATATTTTCACATCAATTTTCTAATTACATTTCACTTAGTCTTCACAAGTCCACAAGACATGCACTATCATCCTGTTTGATAAAGAAGCTAAATGTCAGAGGCACAGTAACCAGTCCAAGACAATAGAACTAGAATTGGAATTCAGGATGGGGTCGCTGCACAGCCTGCGCTGTTAATCACTATACTTGGTGTAACACAGCTGTGTTGCTCTTCGAGGCTGTGTTGCAAAACTGGATACACAGCACAGCTGGAGATAAAGGAGCATGTTTAGAGCCACTCAAGGGGCAAATGGTATCGGGAGAAGTTTCAGGGAGGAGCTGTTTAGGAGGTAAAGATTTAACTGACTTGAATAGCTCATGTATTTCTACTTTGAAAATGAAATATAAAGTAAAATTCAAAACAGGTGGATAAGAGGACAGAAAGAGCACAAGGGACTGAGGTGATGGCACACTGGCAAAATGGTATAGGGAAATGGGAACCACAACTGATGTCAAATATATATAAATAAAGGGGAAAAAAGGGCTAGACCATATAGTTTGAAGCTCCCCAGAGGGGACAGTAATATGGCTCTTTGATAATCTTTTGAATTTTTAAATCATTATAAAAGGCTCAGCCTTGTGGAAATGCAGTGTCTGCAATATACATGTGACACTGTTGTGGGTCATGAGTTCACAAAAGGCAATTCTTGACTAAATGATTGGAGGTTGTGATGAGAGATTAGACATCTAGGCAAACACATCACAGGGGAGTACAGAGTTTCCTGTCAGAACCTCCCGAGAGTGTGAGAAAATGACTTTCAATGGTAGGAGAGAAGGACAAAAAATAAATGCAATCAATAAAAATCAAATCAGTGTTCTATAATTGAAGAACAATCAGCTAAGGGCTCAAAGGTTTCATTAATGATTTCTAGAATATAAAAAAATATATTTTATATGAAGCAAATGAAGAGTTTCTTTCAATCTCATTGATGAAGTTAAAAGATGTTAGAAATATCAGTTAATGGGAAATAAGGAATAATGCAGAATTAAATATTCTGAAGGAAAGAATGAACTGGCATTCCCTTTGAAGCAATTGTGTGAATCTTCTTGGAATATATGTAATGTTATGGTCATTTACACAATATTGATGATGTTGACTTGGTAGCAGGATTTAATATTGGGGGAGCATAGCACTGCTGCTCAACTCAATGGCATGCAGTCACAAAGGGAGAAGAGAGTGCCAGCTTGTCCTTCTCTCAAAGATAAACTAAGTTTCCACAGCTGTCATATCTTCAACTGAGTGGATGTGTGGGGTTTAATTAGATCATAAAACAGATAATAAAACAGAAAATTGACTACGTATTAATGGAATAAAGGCAGTTCCATCCTAAATGTGTTTCTAGAAAATGTAAAGTAAGATGGATGGGGCAGAGGAGAGTAAACATGTGTTGGTGTGCTGCTTGTGCTTCTGTTCTCGCCTTCCTCTGCAGCTGAAGGAAGTACTTGCACATCGTAGCCTGGTGAGCTGGTGGCATTTCTCAAGAAAGAGGCATGCATTCTGTCTTAAATGTAGCAGGGAAAAAAGCAATCCAGAGTTTTACTGGCCAAAACATAGACACTAAGAAAATAACCTCCTGCCCCCGCTCCAGAATACCACCTACATTTCTAACATCACAGTATTTTGTCTGTAACATTTACTATTACTGATATTTGACAAAATATTCAGAGAGCTGTCATTATCGTTATTATTATTATTATTATTATATAAAAGATTGGGTACTATTCAATTATAACAAAATGAATTAATAATAATGGAGATTAATATTTATTGAACCCTCTCTAGGTGCCAGACACTGTGCTAACTACTCACTCAAGCTCATTTAACTTCCAGTCACCCTAGGATTCAGATAAAGTAATTAATAGAAAGTGTAAATTCCATGGATGAGATAGTTTGAGCTTATAGAGGTTTAATAAAAGCCTAGTTATACAGTTGGCAAGTGACAGAAATTTTATATAAATTATCTATTAAATGGTTTGCCAATATTTCTGGTTTCTAGACAAAGTATGTGGGTTTTTCTTGTGCCTGAGTCTAGAAACACTTTCCCATGGTAAAATAATCACTCTACTCTTCATTTTATTTTTTTATGCATGCATGCAATAACTAGGGTACAAGCCAGAGTTGCAGTGGGTAAGAGGATTTGCCAGAGACAGAGTGGGGAGAAGAATAGGCAGATATACTGAAACACACTGCTGAGGGGAGCAGCGGGTGAGACAGGAGAGGTCTGCTGTGCCATGTGGGTCCCCTCCCTAGCCAGGGATTGAAATGATGCCTCAGTGGCTGGCAATAGTTTTGTGGTGCTCAGACTTAACCCCTTACACCACCAAGGAGGCCCTCTGCTCTTCATTTTAGTGGGTCCATGTCTCAGTCTACTGGGGTAGCTATACAAGAATACTATAGATTGGAATTTAATACTTACAGTTCTGGAAGTTGGGAAGTCCAAGACCAATGCAGGGAGATTCAGTGTCTGTTGAGTCTGCTTCCTAGCTGGTCCTATCTTTGCTGGACTTTCACCTGGCAGAAAGGGTGTGGGAGTTCCCTTGGGCTCTCCTGAATGGGCACTAGCCCTATTGGGGTGGGGGGGCTAACGGGGGATACATAATATTTCAGCTCATTTTAATGAGATACTTTCATTTGTGCGAGTGCATGTCACACAATTCATTTAGGAAAACAGTGGTAACTTTCTCTATTTGTGGCTTTCACTACATGGACTGAACTAAACCATAACTCTGGATTCTTTGGGATGCTACTCTACTGCATTACCAAATAGCATGTTGGAACAACATGGTGAATGTGGTCGATGTTCTCAGCTCTCATACAGTATTCTAGTTCTGTTCCTCTAGAACCACACAGAGTTCCCCTAAAGTACTTGTCAAGATGCAGATTCTGATTCAGTAGGGCAAATATCCAAGTGATGACCATGTTACTAGTCAAGTACTGTACTTGGAGTAGGAAGGCTAGAAAAAACCTAGATTCAGCCAAAGGTGAAATGACCTATTCCTTGAAGAACAAATAATAGCTGTAAGGCTGCTGAATTTGACAAAACTGTATTTTTCCCATTTTATAAATAATGTTGCTGTCTCTCTAATTTGTAAATTGGGTCTAAAGATCAACTATTTCTCAAGCTACAGAAAATGTCCTTCATTCAAAGTCCTTCTGATTTATTTATAGTAGAGAAAGTAAAGAAGAGGTCTCAGCATACAGGGAAGATGTAAGACCCTACAAACAGGTCTTCTCTAAGTTTGAGTGTGGGAACATAATAATTACAAGGAGTAATTATTCCCTGTGTGTCTCAGCACACAGGGAAGATGTAAGACCCTACAAGGAGTCTCTTTAAGTTTGAGTGCGGGAACATAATAATTACAGAGAATCACATCCAAAAATAATGCTTAATTTGTGTACCCATGCACAGCTAAGTTGGTACATAACGCACATTTGGTGTAGTTTCTTAATTTCTCAGTGCCTCAGTTTCTTCATTCATAAAATGGAGATAATATCTCATGGGCTGATATCAAGATTAAATATTTTAATTCATGTGATGTGCTTCAAATACAGACCAGCATAATTAAGCCCTCGAATAATGTTATTAGCATGATTTTTTCCTAAAATGCCTAATGATCCCCTAACAATCTCCATCAGTCAACTCAATTGTTAATTTCTCTTTTAGCATTTTGGAGATGATCCTAGTCTTCTGCAGTTTCTTCTAAGTTAGCAAAGGACTATGAAGATACATCTATCAGAATCCATTAAACAGTACATTACAGTCATTTGTGTATATTTTGTCTTCCCTTCCCTCTCATATCTGAGCTCACTGAGGATGGGATAGTAGGAGCTCTCAATCAGTGTCTATAGAATATATTAATCATCTGTCACTCTGGGCCAATCTCTTATAATCTTTGTAATCTACTGTGACAACTCTGGAGATCTTCTGTCACTGCCTTTCTAATTGCTTATAATGAAGTGAGGCACTGTGGGATCCAAATAGTCATCTTTCCAAAGAGAAGATCCAGACTAGTTGTAACACACACAGTTTACTTTCATGCACCAGTCTATACAGGCTATAACAGCACCTCACACAGCAGTTGTTTCTTTGGAAAGGAATTCACCTTATCTAAAACCAGCCTGATAAAGCAGTTGGGAAAAAGTTATGGGAGTGGATGTTAGGGATTCTGGTAATGAAATCCCACCAGTTTGTTATGGAAATCGAATACAATCTGCTTGCTGTGGGTATTTAATGTAATGTTTCTCTGGGTACAGGAGAAGCAATTAGTCTGCTGAAAATTGTGTTCGCATTCCCCATAATTCAATACTGACCACTGTTAGCAGTGCAAGATGTGACAGGACTGATAATTAATTTTGCATGCAATCAGCGTAATAAGAAGGGAGGGAAAAGCAAGGAGAGAGAAGCAGATGGAAGAAGAGGCGATCTATATTCAGAGGTAGATCAAATAGTACTTCCAAAGGTCTGATAATGACTTCTGCAGGCCAGCCTCTGAGTAGGACAGAAAGCCAGCTCAATCCAATGCTGAAAATGAGTGTCTGTGCCAAATTTGCAAAAAGAAAAAATCATAAAGACCATCCATGACCATTTCTTCTCTTTTGTCTATTTCCTTGGGTTGAACAATAACTGTGTCTGTTTACATTCCTAAATAAATGACTCACAAACTCTTCTAAAGCCAGTCATAAATCTGGGTCTTCTGTTACCTTTGTGATTCTCCTTGAAGGAAATTCCTAATCCTCAAACTTTGTGTGTATGTGAATGTATATGCATATATGCGTGTTCTGTCTCAATAGAACCACTGAAGGGCTGAGTTTCCTTGACGTATCTCTTATTTGCTATCAGTTTTTCACACTGACATTTCTGGGGACTTACTGCACTCTAAAATTTTTAACAACAGCAGCAGATACTTGTAATAGTAGCCAGAAAATTGTCACAAATCATTATCAGAAACTAGAGTGCAGGTCTTTTGATATCTATATCTTTCTACCTAATCTATCCTATGTATTATCTATTGTCTCTCTCTCTGCCCCTCATCCATCCATCCATCTGACAGAAAGCCTTAATGTGCCAACATTGGAGACTGGTTGGAAATGATTAAATGATTTTCACTAAGTGTGGTGCTAGGTAAATTGTAAATTGTGATGTGGGAGAACAATACCAGTTGCCCCCAGACCCATTCCAGTGCATCTATGTTCTGACTTTTCAGGTTTTCTGCTAGATTGAAATGTAAGGTTGATTTAGAACCTTTTCTAATTCATCTTTGTATCCTGGGAATCTATCTAGTTTTTGGTGGACGAAATACAATCAACATATATAGGTTGAGATAAATGAGTGTGTGAGCATTAGTTAGGGAATCATCAGTCAGTAAATTGCTTAATCTCTTTTGGGATTTGGGAACATATAAGATTTTAAAAGATCTTTGGGCAGTACCTGTCCAGCTAGTACAATTCTTGTTAGTTGTAAAAGAGAACTAAATACTAAGGCCATTATGAGTTAACACTTTGCCACCTGGAATTGAGACGTGCTTTGGCTAAATAAGGTTAAGTAGCTGGAAGTGCATATTCTGAACCTTGGTACAGCCACAGACATAAGAGATAGTTGGAGATAAATTCTTTCCTGCTGGAGGCAGCATAATTGATTGGGACCTGAGCAAAGTATACACACATGTACAATTCCTAACAATATATAATTCCTAAGTCTGTGTGTGTGTGTGTGGGGGGGTGTTAATAATTATGTTCACTGTGAATGACAGTGATAAAAAAAAGTGGTATATATAAACACTGCAAAGATTTATTCCCTCAAAAACAAAGTCTAGCAATAAATTCTTTACAAAGTAACATGAGTTCCAGATGCTTCTCTCTTTCATCCTTTAGTTTTATTATTCCTAGTACACATCTTTGTCCTTAAGTTTACTTTATGCTCTAATGTGGATACTGAAGTTCCAGTCATTGTGTACAGTCATTATGTACAGGAGTCAGATCCCCTAAACAGCCTTTCTAGTCTTTCTGCATGTACCATTGAATGCTTTTGCAGACATGTCATTTGTCAAACTAAGTTGCATACATATTTAGCTCTATGGAGACTGAGAAATTTTTCTCTTTGTCATATTGAAAATAAAATTTAGGATCTGATAACAAGACAAAGAATAATGGATTTGGGGTGGGAAGTGGCAGTTCCTTTCATGGGTATGTGATTCTTACCTTGTTTTTCCATTCTTTCACCATCCTTTGGGTGACTTCTTTCCCCAGGACTTTCTAGTTATCAAAAATGATCATTCTACTCATTAGAAAGCAGATGTCCCTTGAGTAAATCTTTCTCCACTTGGGGCATGTTGCCTAAGTTTATCAGTCTCTTTAAAGTCCATGAAGTCACCTGCCATGCTCACTACCCTGGTTCAACCACTAAGTACTCACAAACTACTGAAAAATCATAAATACAAGTGATAATGTTAACAGGGTGAAACAGAAAAGAGAATCAAAAGAAAAACAAGACCTAGAATTTTCAGGTGTCTGAAATGTTTATCACTGACAAAACATTGGCATTAATATTGATTTATATTAGTTTCTGGATGCTTCTGTAGATGTATATAGTTTCAAAGAATAGTGTCAAAATTCAGTGCCTGTCTATTTGATATTATTGCATACATTTTTTCAAAGATCAGCTCAATTTGCTATATGGTACCAATTTTGAAACTCTCATAATCACATCAATAATTGATATCAAGGAAATGGTAATACTATTTACATACTATTTAGTGCATTCCATGTATTATACTATGCATCATCTATACATACTTTAATTCTGATATCTTCAATTTTGCACATGAAGTAATTATAACTTGCCCAATGTCACACAGATATTTTGGACCTAAGATTACATTTGGTATATGCAATATGACTACAGAGCCCAAATTTTAAATCACTGAGCAATGATGCTTCCTGAAAAATAAAGAAGATTCTCAGTGCTTATAGAGGGTAACTTGCTTTCTCATTTTCTTCAGCTTTCAACACTATTGAATCATTGTGCACAGTTTCACTAGTATTATATCCTTTCATGTAATATGTGCCCATTTTGATCAAATACATACAGTTTGTATCTTCCCTTTCTCAATTAACAAGTACCATATTCATTTAGCAGCTGAGCACAGCTATGTGTTTGGATTGATTTTGTTCTTCCTACCTTTTTAAAAAGAGAAACAAATATAATATTATTACTAACTGAACCTGCATTCTAGATCTGATTTTCCAAATGTTGAATCACCTCATTTTGAAGTGGCCTAGTCTCTCTGCCAGTAAGTAACAGTCCAACAAACCAACAGCTAATGGTGTCCTTCTGCCATCATTTTGCCACAATTTGGGTGACCGTTTTCCCCCAGGACTCTCTAGTTATAAAAATAAGAACATGCTTTAAAATAGGCTGTAACACATGCCATTGGAAGTGACACCATTTCCTTACACTGGCAGCTTTCAGTCAGAATTCATTGATTAAAGGATAAATGGATGCACAGCTTGTCTTTAACTTCACAAATTCTTTGAGAATTGAGTGAGAACTACATAATGGTTCGAGTCTAAAACTACCACCTTCCCTGGAAGGGTGATGTGATCAGACACCTCTAATCTAATACAAAAAAATAAGAATATGTTGAGAAAGAGTACATGTGCTTTGTTTAGAAGAACTTTAAATCACTAAGTGAACCATCTCAAGTATTTATAAAACACCCACAAACACAAAATACACTTGACAATACAAGGAATAAGCTAGAGCAAACTAGAGCATCAGAAATATCTCTTGGCTTTCACACTGAAATTAAGTAACATAGGTTTAGTGCCTATTGCTGGGATTAACTCATTCCAGGAGATCAACACATCTTAGGTCCTCTCCCATTTTTCTTTTCTCATCCTTTCTTTTAAGGTCTTGTCATTTAATTGCAAAAATGGCTATAAAGATCTAAACTGTTAAATACAAAAATAAATTTTAGTCATATAATTTCACATATTAATTACCTAATAACATGACTAGAAGTTACTAATACTGTTCATACTACTTTTATATGTGTAATGAAACCCATAACAATGTGCTTCTTCAAGAAAAAGTTGGAAAGGAATGATGCACATCTGACTTTGTTTTATTTTGTCTTGATTTTCCTATTCTCTGGGTATCATAATCTTAACTCTTATCATTAGGCCATGTTCATATCATCAGCACACCGCAAACAGCCTGATTTGTGGATACAAAATTTAATTTCAAAAGCTCTCTGAACAGTAAATTCCATAATGCTAGATATTCTAGATTATATACTTCAGTATTTCTAGTGCCAGCAAAGTAGCTGGTATACAGTATATCTTTAATCAATATTTGATGGTTATATAAATCAATGAAAATTAACTGAATCCATACTGTGAAGGGAAAAGCTATACCATTTACTCTACAAGCTAATAGATGGGGATCGATACAGGATGCCCAGTAAATTACCAGTCTCTATTTCCTCTTCATTACAGGTCTAGCACTAATCCTTAATTACTATTGCCAGAGTTGACTTTATTTTGTTTTATCTTGTTTCTTGGTTGAATGTGGCAGAACTCCTCTTTTTGCTTCAAAACCATATTATAAACTCTAGCTTTTTCCTCCCCTACATGATCAATGTGGCATTTATGAGTAGACACTAATCAATCTAGCAACTGATTTTTCCCCAAAGCTTGTACTTCACACTTTCATTCTAAGACCCTAATCTGAGTATTCTCTGAAAGGGCCCTACAGTCTCATCCTGTGAGTGTGGCAAAGATTGCTCAACACCCTTTGTTGCTTCCTTTGTTGCGATGGGTCACTGCCAGCTTGGAGTGCTGGTTCTCATGATTTTCCCATTTACAGATCTCTGGTGCAAATTCTTTTGGATAACATTTTTGGGTCCAGTGTCAAAGAGTAGACCCTACAGAAATTCGCCAGAGTGAATCATAGTAAGGAAACCTAGTGTTTAAATTATGCTCAAGAAATAAGTCAGAAGGCAAAAGAAAAATACCAGATGGTTCCTTCCCTAGGAGAAATATAAGGGAACCAAATAAGGATCAAGGAAAGGAAAAAGAACAATAATAATAATAACAATACACAACAAAAATGAAAAGACAAGGACAAATTGGGGACGCTTGGTGGGGAGGGGAAAGAGGGAGAGCTGAGGGAAGATGGGAGCACGGGGGACTGAGGTGATGGTGCACTGGTGATATGGTGATGGGGTATACATGGGGATTACAATTGATGTCAAAAATATATAAATTAAAGGGAAAAATTAATGATGTTACTAACTATATCTCTTTGCCACTATTTCTGCTAGAATAATCATACTGACTGTACAAAATTTTGAACCTTGCTCTGAATCCTTTATTATGTCTAGTGGTAATTTTATATGGGACACCAAAGACAAAGTACAGGCATTAAGTTGAAATAAGAAGAGAATTGAAAGTATCCTGGAATAAATAAATTAGATAGCAATAGTCTTGTAATCAGAGTGATCTGAAGGATAAAAGTCAACTACTACAAGAAAGATTTTGTGAATTAGCATATAAATATGAGGCTATTTTCTCTGTAATCATAAAAAAAGTTTATTCTCAACATTTGAAATACCTAAATTTCATTTCCCATCAGAAAAGATATGTCCCTGAAAAAAAAATAATGAAGTAACAGGCAACTTCTGAATTCCCCTCCTTTTCACTAGGAAAGGGAGCTGCTGGCTTAAGTTACATTTTGCCAGAATTGCTAGACTATTGCCTCTCTCTATCTCTCTGCGATTGAAACTGCACACATTGTTGAATATTTAATTTTTTTTCCAAATGTTGAGAGTGAATTGCAGGCCAGGAGGAAAGCTCTCTTTGTCACAACTCCAATGTTTTTCATCTGAAAATACAACTTATTCCTGGTTGACTCGCATAATAAACTTCCTATATCAACTATTTTAGAAGATGAAATTGCAAATATGCAATGTATATAAGTGTTTCCTGAATTCTGTTGTCTCCAACACTGACATGGAGAGCTTTCAAGTCTGTTTGTCTCATAAGTCCAAAAACAGGTACATTTTATTACAAAATATTACACACATAAATACACACACATGTGCAAAGATGTCCATAAGCATACACAAACACACACACACCCAAACACTTCCATCTGTTACTTACAGATTCATGAACAATACAGACACTTTTATCAAGACAAATTCACCAGTTAATTGGATTACCTGTAGCAATATAAATTGTCATATGCATGACTGTCTCTGCTGAAATTCCTTTACTGTTTTCCTCCTTGTAAAATCCCATGAATAAGTGCCCACTTCCTTTGTGCCACAACATAGCTACAATATGACATGCACTTGCTAGATAGTAACATTTGTTTACAAATCTGCTTTCCCTACTGAACTGGTTTCTTGAAAATGATCACTCTGGATTGATTAACCATGGTGGCATTCTGGATAATCAGGATATTTTATATCACATAATAGACATTCAACAAATTTCTACTGATGAGCCATTCACTGGAAGTTTCAAGATAAACACAAATCAGTAAAATCAATTAAAGTCTAAAAGCTTGTGTGAAAATTATCCTGTTTTATAAATGTTATATTCATGGAGATTATTAGAGAAAAGTATAACTTGGATCATATGTAATGGTCTATCCTAACTGGGAGGAGTCAGGTTTCTGTCACTGTCTCCTCATTTACATACTCAGACAGTGCCAGCCACCACTGGTGACCGTAAAATACATATATAATAGGAATTGAGGTCATCAGAAATGTTTGCACAAATACGATAAAGTTAGAATATTACCTGAAGCACTTCACAGCCACTTCAAACTAGCCTTTATTCTCAAACTTTTCTTTATTGCTAGTTTTTTAAACAAGGAATATAGGTTTCTATGCACTGTTTATTTATATTTTTAGTCTCCACATTAATTGAGTGTCCACTGGGAAAGAAGAAAAGAGAAGACTGAAGAGGTGGAACGGATGTTCATTTCATCATGAAGATTTATCCAGAGGTAACAAAAAAGACATTTGTTAATTTCCCTCCCGAGTGGGTTTTGGAGGCTTTCCAATGCTCAAACAAAGAGAGCCTCATTAGCTAATTCCAAAGCAGACAACTGCTACAAAGATGCAGCTTTGAGTTCAGGGCCCTTCTACAGTGGAAATCATGGAGCCCCTCCATCATTCTGGCATGACTAACCAACAAGAACCTAACAGTGTGCATTCTCCTAGGTATCTTTCGATCCATCACTTTGAATAACAAATGGCCATTTGTCTCATTCTCCTTATTCTGAGGAGCAAGGGATAGCCACCTTGGTCCACAAAATGGTGTGGTACCAATGATGCTGCCATCAAAACTCTACACTACCTTGATAGCAAATACAAGGCAGCAGGACTATTATAACAAATAAGTCACAAAAGGAATGGTTACTATCCAGATATGGGGATGTCTTTCCGCAGACCACTTATTAATTTTAATGTAGGATTTGGTCTAAGGAAATGTTAATCTTATCACTGTTTCTTTTTTATTCATATATGAACTGGGGTACAGGCCAGAATTGCAGGGGGTGAGAGGATCCACCAAAGACAGAATGCAAAGCAGAACAGGTAGATCTACTAAAACACACAGCTGAGGGGAGCAGTGGAAAAGGCAAGAGAGGTCTGCTATGCCATGTGGGTCACCTCTCTGGCCAGCGGCAGGGATCGAACTCATGATGCTGTGTCTGTGTTTTGCTTCATAGTGCGTTGCTTAACCCACTGCGCCACCAGGGGAGGGTCCTTATCACTGTTTCTAATGAAAACACTATCTGAAATAATATTCTAAAAGTGTTCCAGATATAGAGCCATGTAGCACCCTGGGGAGCTCCCAAAGAATTATAAATGCAAGTGACTACAAAGAGATGATTGGTCTAAAGATTTCCTGACATACATGTCAGTCATTGTTGTCCATGTAGCTTATTAATGCCTCTTCAGAAGGAAGGCTGAGTTGTCAAAATCACAAGAGTAACATTTGGTTGTGTAGCTTCACACTGACTATGAATCAAATCATGTTTTTAAAGGATCAAATAAAGAAAGAACTTGCACTTTGAGAAACAAAAGCAATACTAATTTTGTGTTTCTTTTCTCTGTTCTAAATGGTGTGTTCCCTGGTTAGTTTAGAGTGGAATTTAAACTGCAGTCTCATCTTAACAGAAAAGTTTTCTTTGAATGTACTTAGAAGTATATGAGAAAAATCAAATAGAAAATTAATTTCTTCTAAGACTTTTCCATTTTTATTTATATTCATGCTCCCTTTCCAGTACAACACACAATTTCCAGTATATTTTTTTAAAAGAAGATATTTCATAGACTATATTAAATACTGACAATTTGTTTTTCCCTTGGTTTTACCAAATTTTCATTATCTGGAGGAATTTTTTCCCAACATTATTGACATGAGGAAGATTTGTGTCTTCACCTACCCCTAATGGAGAAAATATGAAAAAAAAAAAAAAAAGGCTAAAACATGACCTCAATGCAATAAAGGTCATGGGTCACATAAAAATCAAGTACTAGAGAATGTAGAGAAGGCAAAAAATACCATTTCACAAAGAGATGTGAGCTAAAACCAGGTAGGCCAGACAACCTGTTGAGGTAGAAAGGGAGAATATGGAAAACAAAGCATAGAGATATAAACAAGCAGATATGTGAGGGAATAATCAGACAAGTATGGTTCAAGCTTGGGACCCAGAAGGGGATGAAGTAAGACAGGAAGTTCAAAAGGTATATTAGGTGCTGGATACCACAATAAAGAGAGAGCAGGTGTTCACATTCGTTCTTTCGCTAATTGAGTATCTTGACAGTCTTTGAGTCAACCAAAGTCATCTTTCCAGGTTTTTTTAAAGATTTATTTATTTTTGCATATGAGAGCTGGCCAGAGTCATGGGAGGTAAGATGATTCACCAGAGACAGAGCAGGAAGCAGAACAGGAGGGCAGCGGACGAGGCAGGAGAGGTCTGCCATGCAAGTGGGTCCCCTCCCTGGCTGAGGATCCAACTCATGCTGCTGTGCTGTGGATGCGTCACAGTGCAGCGCTCAACCTGCTGCACCATCAGGGAGGACCTCATCATTCTTTTTTAAGGAAAATAACTCTGGGGAATTGGTATGTAACAGATTCAAAAGGAGGGAGTTCAGAGGCAAAGGCATCAGCTCAGAAGTCACTGTAAAAGTCTTTGTAAGAAATGGAAAATGCTGAAAGAGGACTAGCTTCTAGATGTGCTTGGGATATTGATTAAGTAGGAGTTGGCCACTAGTTGGCTTGTGAGAGATGAGATGAGTTGGGATTGATCACCAGTGATCCCAGATGCTAAACAAAGGAGGTAAGCAGCGGATGAAAAGGATCAAAGATAGGGAGAAGACTGGAGCCACAATAAAATGCCAAAAGTATTTGCAGAAAATATACCTGGTAATAGTTAAAGACGTGGTTACAGTTTCAAGGACAAGACCATTTATAAAAAGTGTATTTTAAATCAGTTAACACAAATGAGCTTATTTCTAATTCTCAAATATCTACTTATTCTTAGAAAACTTGCAAAATCTTTTTTTAAGCATGTGTATAAGTAATGCAGGCTTTGTCTTTGACAACTCTCACTTACTAAATTCTCATCTCATAAAGACAGGAGACAAGCAAATATGAAACAGCATCATGAATTGGCTTCACATCACCAGCATTATTTATATTAATTACATTAGTAAGGAGATGGCTGCAGGAAAGTTAGAATAGTTAAAAATAGGGAAAATAAAATTTTAAGAAAATAAAATGAGAAAACACTGTACACAACTATAAAGCTTGGAACTGAGAAGGAAGAGTAGGGTGAACATATTTATTTCATTCAAAAATAAGTGAGATGGAAAGAAATGATAACCATTGTCAACTAACTCAGGTGGTGTGCTCTCTTGGAACGATAAAACGGTTTTACAGCTAGCACAATCTTGTTATGAGATAGCTCATTATGACATAATTTTATATATACTACACATAATAACTAGATGGTTGCTATGGACTGTTTAGTCTATAACTGGGCTATTAATTCTTTTCACATAACACAAGGATTGTAAAGAAAATCTATTATGCTGTTCTGTTTTTAAATGCAGAGGTAATACAGTGGATTAGTAATATCTTGCTCTTAGATATGTTTTATTTAGACTACTCAATGGTTTAAATGAAAGAAAATTTAAATATAATTAATGAATTCTAGACTTCTTTGTCTTGAAAAATCAGAAAATTTCACAAGACTTGTTCTGCATCCTGTGTGATAATGATCACCAACAGTTGAGTAATGACAGATTCCTTGAGACTGGGCTCTCCCGCATGCCATAGTCCCCACTGTTTTCTGTTGTTTCTTTGACACAAAGTCAAGAATTAGTGACAGTCTTACCTAAACAATTTTTCTCCTGACTTCAAGCCCAACTGGCTTATTTTTTATATACTTATCCATAACCATATGCATTTGTAACTGTTGCTTTAACTTAATAAACTGAAAGTGACCTCTAAGATTACTTTAGAATAAAATCATCATGATATGGTATCTAGCTCTGTATCTAGCACAGAACCTATGGCACTGTATATTGGCTGCATATAAACTGGAGCAAACAGTAAAAATGCTAGCCAAAGGGGTTCAGAATGAAGTTTATAGAAATGAGTGCTTGATCTAAACAGAAAAAAAAAGGAGTGTTGTCACTTAGAAATGAAGAGGAATGAAGTTCAAGTGAAAGTGTAGTAGATTCTGGCTATTTGTCTAAGATGACAAAGTAAATATGAAGGATATTTGATAGGTGGGATCTGACTGCAGGATAAGAAAGCATAGACATGTCCTTATCCTGTGGAGAGTTTGAGAACTCTGTGACATCTCTCAAAAACAAGGTAACAAAGAACAGAGCAGAATGCAATTCCTTACAGATAGGACTGGTAATTAGATAGAAGGAAGTAGACTGTAATCCCATTATTTTGAGTTGAGTAAAGCTTCCAAAACCTTACAGTCATGCTTTTCAGAGAGGACAGGTATATGAGACGTGCTATGTGTTCCAGAGATTAAAATGAAAGGGACAGCCTGTGCTCACTCACATACACACTCTCTTTCTCTTTCCAGAGCATTTAATGCATCATCCTGTAAGGAAGAAGTAACATAATTTCACTCATGATGAAGACTCTCAAAAAAATTGGGATAGATGTGGCACACCTCAACATAACAGGCAATATTTGACAAACATCATTCTTAATAGTGATAAACATAACTTTTTCAATAAAATCTGGTATAAGACAAGGCTATCCAACTTCACCAGTACTATTCAACTAATATTGTAATTTCTAGCTAAAGCAATTGGCAGTAAAAGTCCTTGAATCCAAAAAGGAATCCAAATTGGGAAAGAAGTACAGATATCATCATTTGCAGATTACCAGATAATATACATAGAGAATCCTAAAGACTCCACTAAAAAATTAATTGATACAATAAATTAGCTCAGCCAAGTGTCATGATATAAAATCAATATACAAAAACCAGTTGTCTTATTATATGAAAGCAATGAGCTAAAA
Organism: Galemys pyrenaicus; assembly: GCA_019455555.1. Taxonomy (NCBI): domain Eukaryota; kingdom Metazoa; phylum Chordata; class Mammalia; order Eulipotyphla; family Talpidae; genus Galemys; species Galemys pyrenaicus. Next base: position 4,575,878 of record JAGFMF010011747.1, on the reverse strand, counting down.
GATGAAGAAATTAAGAAAACAATTCTATTTTCCATGACATCAAAAAGAATTAAATACCTAGGAGCAAATTTAACAAAGGAGGAGAACCTATGTAAACAAAATTAGGTAGTAGAGGGAGAATGGTGGTATCACATACCCAGACTTCAAAAAAAAAACAATATGAAACTGGAAAAAATAGACACATAATCAAATGGATTAGAATTGAGAATCTGGAAATATACCCATACCTATATGGACAGTTAATCTACAATAAAGGAGCAAAGAATATAACCTTGAGCAAGGAGATACTCTTCAATAAATGATGCTGGGAAAACAAGCAGTTGCATGCTAATTTCACTACTAGGTATCTACCTGAATAATAAAAACCCCTAATTTGAATGGAAACTTGCGCTTCTATGTTCACTGCAGCACTATTTACAATAGGCGAGCTATGGAAACAACCTAAATGCCCAAATACAGAGACATGGATCAGGAAGTATGTGTGTAATACTACTCAGCTGTCAAGAAAGATGAACTCTTGCCATTTATGGTAACATGAATGAAACTGTAGATGATTGTGCTCAGTGAAATAAGTCAGGAAGAGCAAGACAAATACTGGATGATGTTACCTATATATGGGATATAAAGAAACCAAATAGAAAGTCAGATAAAGCTACACTAACAATAAATCTTAGAAATATGACTATAGAACTGATACTACCAGAGGGAATGGGGGAGAGACAGGTGAGAATAAAGTGGGGAAAGTCCACAGTGGATTATGGGGATAAACTTTGGGTGCTTTGGAGGTGGGTGTGTTGTGGTAACAACATCTGCAGGGAAAGATACTATACCCCTAAAACATAAACAACAATAAAAACCAGAAATATTGAAATGCTACTTCAATAAAAAAATAAAAAGTCATTCATATGTATATATAGAGAAAGAAAACAAAGGATAGGATAAAACTAAATCAAAACAAAACCCAATCCCACTCCTAGGAATATACCCAAAAGACACAAATACACTGATTCAAAACCCTAGAAATCTTACTGAAGAGTGGAAGCTACCAGAATTGGAGGGTAAGGAGGAGATCAAAGGGGATAGCGGGCACAATGGACTATGGTAGAGGATTTTGGGTGCTGTGATGGTGGGTGCAATATAGTAACAAACATCTGAAGAGGTGTCAAACTATACTTTTAAATCATTCATAGTACTGGAAAAACCAATGTTACCCCAATAAGAAAAATACATAAGAAATAAATGAAGGAGGGAGGGAGGGAGGGAAGGAGGA
>JAGFMF010011747.1:4564187-4574253 GCA_019455555.1 Galemys pyrenaicus | reverse complement strand
GGAGGGAGGGAGGGAGGGAGGGAGGGAGGGAGGGAGGAAGGGAGGAAGGGAGGAAGGGAGGAAGGGAGGAAGGGAGGAAGGGAGGAAGGGAGGAAGGGCAGTGACTATATCTCTGGAATACTGGAATGCCAAGATATGAATGTTACAGCAGAGTCTGCCCACTTAGATGGTTTTATATTTTTCAGTTGCTTTTTATTTCCTTATTAATATTGCCTCCTGAGCAATCCATGCACATATATACACAGATGTCCACATGCATCTGCTGTAATATAAAATATATGAAAGAGTTATTATATCAAATTTTGAGATTGCACATTTTTCCAGGAAATCAGAAACTTGTGGACAATGAATATACCTAGGAAAAGAATGGACCATTCTACAGTCAAAGGCTGACCTCATAATGACTTTGTTATAAAATTTATTAGGGGATTTTCATTACTTTACCCCCAGATGATGAAGGTTTTAATGATGTTATAAAGCACTAGGGTCACATGTCCTAAAGTCTTCTAGAATTGGTTGGGCAACGGTGCTCTTTTGCTCCTAAATTTTTTAAACAATATTTTAATTATAAAATAGTTCTTGATTTACAGAGAAGTTAAGAAGATTCCCATGTGTCCCACATCCAATTTCCACCATTAATATATTATATTAATATGGTATTCTTGTCACTATTATAAACCAATATGATGCATTATCATTAACTAAAATCCACTTTATTCTAATTTTCTGAAATAGTTTTTATCTAGACTGAAATAGTGTATATTTTCTTCAATAAGAACTACCTTTGTTCCCCCTTTTCCATTTGCTATTTCTTTGCAAAAATGTCACTAAGTGCAGCAAACATTTATAATGGGGATTTATATCTCCATTTTTGAGGGGTGCATATCTACATAACTTGTAAATCTTCTGCATGGGAGCTGTGTATGTTTTTCCCCACTCATTTATTTACACAATTTGTTCATATAGATAAAGACAGAGATGTTATTTCACGTTTGGGGCTATAGTCCAGTACTATTTTATTTTGTTGCTCAAGTTAGCTTTGGCCATCAGAGCTTCCAATCATTCCTGCGTCTCTGTGATACACCCCACACTGCATTTAGGTTTCCCTTTTTTTCCTGTCGCCATCTATTTTTTTCACTTTCAAAATTTCTGTCACTATAAGATGTTCCCTCATCTTGTACACCCCCAGTGCAGTCTGAGAATCATCTATATCTCTAAGATCTCTCTTTGAGAATGGTATTAGAAAGCAAGATCCAGTGCTGGTGTCCTGGTTTTCAAGGTGTCAGAATTCAGAATCTCTAGCCCCATCTCTGTCCCTTTTCTGCATATCCTTCTCTATATTTGGATTTGCAGCATTGCCATCCAGATTCTCTGATTTAATTCTGTGGCCTAACATCTCTCCCCTGCTGAATCACCTTATGCTACTTCCTTTCCCCTGCTGCTTAAGTGTTTCTGTAGATTCTAATGTTTGACCTTAAAATATTTTGGGTTTCATATTCTTTTCTATTTTATTTATGTTGTGACACTTTCCCCTTCAAGCTCTGACCTCAAGTTTCATGCATCTGATGTACGCCTGGGTTTACCTGTGATTGGAAAAAAAAAAAAATCTCTCTTCCATTGAAAGACTATTCACAGAACCTAAAGATATTTGACTGCCGATAGTGGAAAGTATCTAAGGAACTCAGAGTATAAATATATATGTGTGTGTGTGTGTTTGTGTGTATATATATACACATATGTACATACATATATATATATAAGATTGACTGAAGTCAACAAAAACAAGAAAGAAGATGAAAGGCTGTATGTGCTCATAAGTAGACATTGCAACAAGGCATGAGGGTAAAAGACCATAGACACTGTGTTCAAAACGTCAGATCTCAGACCTACCACCTCCTGGCTTTACGTCTTTGATTAAACCAACTAACTTCCTTGAGTCTCAATGTCTACATCAATAAATTAGAGATATCCATCGCATTCACCTAAAGCGATTATTGTTAGTGTTAACTGAGTAAATATATATAAAGTACTCAGAACAGAGAATTCTCTATATAAATATTTATTATTGTTAGAAATTAGATCAGGAAGACCAACAATAATCCATAGAGTAATATTTTGTTTTGCTTTGTTTGGGGTTAGGAGGGTGATATTCATGTTTTTTTCTGGGGCAAACACAAAAAGTTCATGGCTATTGTTTAAAATTGAGGTGTGATATAGAGAAGTAGGAGTGGGTACTTTCTCTTTTTTGCTAAAAGAAAAATGATCGTCACACCAGAAGTATCAGAGTACACATGGTTCTCAAGGAAGATAAATTCAAGATAAGAGAAAAGACAATAGGGGAGCAATTAGATTCTCCCAATGAGTTCAAAGACCAGACCAGAATGAGTATTATGCTGAGACATCAAGAGAACTTGTTTATATGGTTGTGGCACTATTGTTAGGAATCTAAATAAGTATAGAAAAAAATACTTAAAAATTAGAAGTTGGGAATGATGGTCCAATTTTCAAAAAGGGGGCTGCAGTGAGTAATTATCATAAAATATTTAAAATCAAACATGGGAGAACAGGGTTAGAACATGTCTATTTATTTCAAGACTGCAGTTAGGATCCATGAACATTATTTAGGAGTCACACTAGAGATTAAGAAACAATTTTCTGAGAATTGGAGCTGTCCAAATTTAAACAATCATGTTAAATATGAATTAATTCATTTAGTCAAAGTCAAACCATTCTTTCTTACTGGAGTGAGTCACTGTATCTCAAAAAGTACAAATATATATATATTTAATGTTAATATATATATATTAAACAGCATATATATATATATATATTCCAGATTATGCAGTGTAAAACTTCCTCTGCTTCCCCCAAATCCATATTCCACCTCCAGGCATATTGGTGCTAAGAAGTAGGTTTCAAGGGAAGTGAAAGACACTGCTTCAAGCTAAAGTGTAGGCTGTTTCAGAGCTCTGCTTTGTGGAACAGAGTTTACACAGCTATTTATAATATGACCCTTTGATACTCTTCTTCCGTATTACCAGCTCCCTCAGGAGACCTGACAAGCATAGTGCAATGCTCACATTTTGAGTTTCCTGTCTAAAACGTCATCAAATAGAGCCCAACCCCATCATAACCTTTAGCAGGAGACCTGGTCACTGAAGCACAAGATGGATGATCTTATGTCTGAAATGTCCAGGAGGTTTCTGCCTTGGATAATAATGGGACTAAAATATTTTTTAAGATTCTGTAGCAAGCTGTCTGATAACCATGACCTGACTTTTTGAAGATGGTGTTACACACAAAATCCTTGATCACATCTCTGCCACCACAATAGAACTTCTTTCCCAAATTTTCTGCACCAATGATGGCACACTGTAAAGAAGATCATGAGGCAAAATTTCTGCCTTTTCTTACTGGAAGTACATCTGTTTTAAGTTTCAACCAACCTTTCACTTTTCCTCCTCTCCAGTCACTACACACTGGTTTTTAAAAATATCTTCTACATATATATTGTTTTCATTGAGCATTCAAATTTTAGAAAAAAATATTTAATGTTCACTAAATAATTGGTAATATTTAGGGGTGGGAAACAGGTGAAATCCTTGGATAAAGACCTTCCAAAGGGCATCTTGGAATGTTCAACCTTTAATGTTAGAGAACATGTTAGACTTAGTCTTTATGCCTTGAAGTTAATCCACTTGCTTTAACTTCCTCTTTTGCATCTTTAAATTAAGAATGCCAAATGCCATGACTGGGTCATTTTTCTTTACAGGTCCAAGAGCATGACTCAGTCTATGTATCATTTATCCAAGTTCTCAAAAAGGACTATGTTTTCTAAAACAAATGGTTTACACTAATCTCTACTTTCTTTTAAAAACATTTTTGCTTAAGACACATTGGTTTAAAGCATTATAAGGATTTGAGGTATATAAAATTATAAAGTGACATAAACATTTATATACTATATTATGATTGCCAGCAGAAGTCTGATTTCCATCTACCACCATAGAATTGACCTGATTTACCCACCTTGCTGGTAACCACTATTTTGTTCTTAAGTCTAAGAATCTGTTTTTTTCTTGCTCTGTTTGAATGTTTGTTTTGCTTCTTTATCATTCTCATATAGTGAAGTCATAGGTATTTGTATTTATTTGTATGGTTTACTTCACTTAGCACAGTAAGTTCCCACCTTTATTGCAAATGGATAAGTTTCTCTTTTTCATGGCTGAGTTATACTCCATATTATTCTACTGGGTATATATATACCACATCTTTTTTCATTCATTTATTCATTTAGGTTGTTTCCAAACTTGGGCATTGCAAATAATGCAATGCACATAGAGATGCATATATCATTTTGAATTAGTGTCCTTATATTCTTTATATAAATCTCCAAATGTAGAATAGCTGGGTCATATGGTATTTCTGAGTATTCTCCATATTGTTGTCCATAGTTGCTGAAGTTTACATGCTGACAGTGCCTGAGGATTCCTTTTCTTCATATCCTTGCCAACACTTGCTGTTTCCTATCTTTTTGAGGACCACTGCTTTTAGTAACTTCTCTCTAAACATGAAGTAACCAGATAGCAAGATGCACAGGTAACAGATTTGGTTGGGATCAGTCACCAAAAATGGGAAACAAATAGTAGATGAAGACTATGATGTTGATGGTGATGATGATGATAGTGGTTGTGGTGGTGGTAATGATGACAATAATGACAGTGACTAATAACACGATAATGACTAATGATAATGACTAATAACACTGCATTTTATATTTGCTGAATCCCAAATGATTTATCCACTTGCTAAAAAACAACTACCTGACCCTCTTTGTCTGTTCTGTAATATAAGAAAGAATAAAGAGAGAAATTTGTCCCTGGAGTGACATTTTCTTATGCAAACTAATGTAAATCACACATCTCTGTGTTGAAAGCTTGTCTGACAAGAATTTCCAAAGCACAAAACAAATCTCATAACAGGTTAACTTGCATGGGGCTGATGTTGGTAAAGGACTTTTAGTACTTCAGAGAAGGCTAAAAAATAATTTCCTTGCTAGGAAATAATGTACCCAAATATCATAGTGTATTAAGGGATTAGTGTTAGCTTAAAGTATTCTTTCTTCTCATCACTACAAGGAATAATCTTTTGATCTAATCTAAGTGGTAATTTAATTTTAATGCAAGTGAAAGAAATGAAAGGTTGCACAGAGTATATAGAGACTGAGATGGTAGGGAAATGGGATGTCTCTTCACTAGAAGGGGATCAGTCTGGTAAGCTGGTGTGTATGTCAGACTCCACTGTCCTGTATTTCTGAACAGTTTTGATTCCATATGGCCACTAAGTGAAGACATTTAAAACTTAGCTGTCTTATTTCAGAACAATTCTGAGGATGATTTGTTATATACTTGATATTTGCGTATTACTATTAAATTAATATTCATGTACAAAATTTCCCTATTTGCTATCATTTTTAGATGAACTAAACTGAAATTTAGGGGAAAAATCCACAAAATCATGCAGCAAGTAAGTGGAAGAGAAAGGATTCAAAGTCACATTTTCCTGTCTATAGATGCTAAATCTTTACTGCATTTTGAAATATCAGTTCACCTGTCTTCATAATGTATATTTCACAGATCAAAATGTATAGGTAGAAAGAAAAAAGAAAACCTTTAAATCTATTGACAGAACTGAAGTACTACTTACAAAGCAGAATAACAAGCACAGGCAAAAACTTTCCAAAATGGCAATGAGCCAAAAAAATTTACTAAGTTCATCTTTATTTCTCCTATATATTAAGAGACCCTTTCCTTCATGAAATAAACCCCAGAGTACCACTTCAGATATGCAAAACTAATCCTCAGTCTTGTATTAATATTTTCCCAAAGACACCATAGAGGCATACCACAATTTCAGAATATTCTAGATCAGCACTGCCCAATAGATATATCCTGGGAAGCACAGATGGTAATTCTATTACTTTAACAATATATCTTATGTATTTCAATCTATTAAAATATTATCATTTCAATATGTAATATAAAATTATCGAGAGTTTATCTTGTAATAGTCTTTAAAGAACAGTATACATTTTATGTTTAACACTATAATTCAGATTCTAATTTTTTAAAACTTTAGGAGAAACATATTCCTGTCAAAATAATAAAGTTGTATTGAGAGGAAATATTTTAAACTACTTCATTTTTTAATATAAATTAATTATACTAAAATAAAACTGAAAGCTCATTTGCTCATTCATGCTGACCATATTTTAATTACTCAAAAGCCATGTATATCTAGCAGCTATATCAAATAACACAGCTGTAGATGAACACAGTACCTATTTTTCTCATACTACATCTGAGATTTTCACAGTGAGAAACTATGAAAATAAAAGCTAAATCCCAAGTCAAAAAACTAAATCAACACATACAGAATGGAAAGCATCTGCTGCAAATAAATATTCCATACATCTTTTCACTCTTAATGGCTACCCACACTGTTCACAAGACAAGGTAGGTACTTTTTTGTTAAAAAAAAAAAAGTCTGTTTTGTAAATTATATTTTTTGAAAGAATAGAGCATCACTGATTAGACACAATGGGGGTGGCAATGGCAACATGCAAGCTGGCTAATATACCTACCATCAAAGACTTCTGCAGCTGAGTAACTGTTGAGAGGTGTTTTGTAATCTTGCCATAAGCACTAATGAACAACTATTAATTTTCAACTAAACTATACATAAATGATGTATGTATGGAATTGACAATTGCTAAATTACTGAACAAGCTATACACAAGTGATCTTGAAATTGCCTAATATGTGAAAAAAAAAATGAAAACACTCATGATGTCTAGGAATAGATGTTTACAATAAATCATTCCTATTTTAAAAAACAAATGTAAGAGATACCCCAAGGTATTCAGATGACCTCTAAGGCAACTTGATTACATAAACTACTAAGACTCAGAAATTTTCTCCTTTAAGCCACCTTTGCTAAGTTTATTTCCCACAGGGTTTTAGGTTATCTTCACTCAAGACCTGTACCCCTCTCTATTATGGGAGAATTCGTGACATACCATAGTAATGAGAAATTGATGTTCAGAATATCAATTGCAAAATGCCATTCTTCATAGAAGGTTTGAAACAGCACTTGCAATGCTTTGGCTGCAACTTATTACTGGGACTGGCTCCATTTAAAAGAATGCACAATCAAAATACATAATAATTAGTCTAAAGATGTAGTACCTCTAGGTGGTAATTTGTACTCTTTTTTTCCTCCTTTGTCCTCAATGATCTAAAGGATCTGACATCCTGATAATGATTACTGACTCTCTATGACATTGATTTTCATGAGAGCTGGGGAAGGATGGAATTCCAACAGGCGCCTAGCCCTGAAGATTCTGACAATCCACCTCCTCCCTCATCTAGACTGAGTACCACTAGTACAGAAATGCATCTAAGTCCTTTAGTAGCTAAATATACAGCTGAGCATTATATGCAAAGAAACTTTTATACTTAAATGAATGTGTCACTTTTTCAACAAAGCTAGTGTGAACACACCCTCATTTACAAAACAGATGTCACTTGGATTTTTGCATTATAAAAGAATACTTCAAAAGATTTTTCTAAGCAATGAAATGCCCGAAAACATTTAAATCATTATTCAACTTAAAAAAGATGATTTACATACAGCACCTTAGGAAGGCCTCTATTGTAAAGGTAAGTGCAGCCCTACCAGTAAAATAATCATTTATTCTAACTGAGGTTATTACCATTTTATTGTTCAGGTTAGTGGAGCTGTCTCAATTGCCTGTGGTGCTAAAGAGACCAAGGAAGGCATATCATGTCTGTTGTTAACATTGTATTTTCTAAAAGCTGTGATCTTTTTGTTAAATACGGATCCATCAAACTGAAAGTTATTATCTCAGTTACCATAATTAAATTGTGTTTCATTCTGAAGTGACACTGGATGGATGAAAAACAATATATCTATAGGTGCCTTTTTTGGTTTGTTTGGTTTTCCCAAAGTTGATTTTAAAATGTTGTTTAACACATACATATACAAATATACCTATATCCACAAATGTTTTCTGAAATATCTTTGTTCTCTTATAAATACTACAGTTTTATTTCCTCCAAGTAAATTATTGCAATTCTCCTTACTTACTGAATTGATACCAAAAAATATTGCTGTGATCAGAAAAGACTCTTATCTCAAAATGAAATCTGAAGAATTTGTTCAAGAATCCTATATGAGAAGAGACTAAGATATTAAGATATCTCTACCAAACTAGTCAACATTACACATAAATACATCATGGACCTGTGAGGAGGACTGAAAATAGGTGAGAGGGAGCTTCCAGAGATTTCAGAGCACAGGAAAAAGTGGTGTGGACTATGTATATGCACTTGTCAAAACTCATGAAATACCATGTTTAACCATATGTGAGCATTTCTGTATGTGCATTATATCTTAATAAGTAGAGTGAAGACCAGACAAAACAAACCATTGCTTTATACAAACAGTAAAATGACTCCAGTGTAAGAAATTGGATCTATTATAAAAATGGTGATGGACCAAAAGCAATTCAATTATATGAAAGGGAGGCTACAAGTAAACCAGAGGAAGTATATCACAGTGACAGAAATTGCATTACTACAGAACCCTTAAAATACTAAATTAGAAATCTGTGAAGTTATACAAATAGTAAAAAGAAACGATTCATATTAAATAAGTAAATTATATTAAATCACCAAACTGATAATTTAAAAGCAATATACAGGCTAGTTTTAATGCCCAACTATGGACTAACGAACCAATTATCTTTAAAATATATTGAAAATATTGATACATGGTACATGCCAAGATAGAATAAGAAATAACTTTTATACATATTTTAAACAATTTTTAAAATCCTAATCCAAGTTTGCTTATTGATCTGAATAAAATAAAGGGTCACAGCTCAAATCAGAGTCAAAGGTGATATTGATGACTCCTAAATGTTGACCCACTGAAGGCATGGTGATTGAAGGGTTCCTTCACAGGAGAAGAAAAGGAAAAAAAGCAAGAAGGAAAAGCAATTATTTCTAATTTCATATATTTTATATGAATAGTATGTTTCGTGGCCAAAAGCATCACTAGCATATATTTTCATAAATGTTTTTAATCTAAATGTTGCCCAAAGCCAGAGACATTGTGAATACATTTATAGCAACTCTCTTCCTGGTTGGCAATGCCAGGACCCAATGCTGTTAGTGAAAATATTATCCCCATGTTCTCTGCCCTCCACCAGCTACCACAGCTTCTGTCTGTTCTATTAATATTCACAAGGAATTTGTCAAATGTTAGGCGAGAAGGGAGGGGTTTAGCAGGAGTTAAGGTTCTGAGAGAACTTAGAGGATGAAGGGAATAATAGGGCTTGAGAGACAAGTTTTTGGCAAAAGCTGGCAGAACAGTTAAATTCAAGAGAAAAATTGTAAAATGTGAGGCACAAGAGGAATTTCTTGTTAGTCTGGTGACACCACACTGTGGCAGAAAGTTGGGCGTGAGACCAGATTTCATCTTTGTGTTGGGAAGAGGGTAAGCCCTGCCTACCATGTAGGTGGATGGTTTACATGGTAGGTCATATGCAATCAGGCTTGAGGCCAACTGTCCCTGGACAAAGTGGTAGTGGAGAAAGAAATGAACATCCACTTAAATGTCTCATGTTTGAAGAAGATATACTGGTTTGGAGGTACTTGTAACACACTCCAAAATACACCCCCCACCACCAAAAACAAACAAACAAAAAAAACACTTTAAGGTTGATACTTTAAAGGTTGTTAATTTCTGGGCCTCCCTGGTGGTGCAGTGGGTTAAGCAACGCACTATGAAGCAAACCGCAGCCACTGCAGCACGAGTTCAATCCCTGCTGCCGGCCAGGGTGGGGACCCACATGGCGTAGCAGACCTCTTCTGCCTCGCCCGCTGCTGCCCTTGGCAGTGTGTTTCAGTCAGTCTGCCTGTTCTGCTCCCCACTCTGTCTCTGGTGAATCCTCTCACCTCCCATGACTCTGGCCTGTACC
>JAGFMF010011747.1:4513241-4564137 GCA_019455555.1 Galemys pyrenaicus | reverse complement strand
TCCCCACTCTGTCTCTGGTGAATCCTCTCACCTCCCATGACTCTGGCCTGTACCCCAGTTCTTGTATGCATAAATAAATAAATCTTAAAAAAAAAAAAAAAGGTTGTTAATTTCTGACAACTCAGTATTAGTATCATAAAGTGGAGGGTAGTTACAGGTTAGTGGGATCTAGGGCATTTGTGTTACTTGCTGATATTCTTTTCAGCAGATCCCAGAATTATTTCATTGTCAAAACAAGGGGACTGTACAAATAAAATACATATGACTTCATGATTTATAGACTCCACTATAGTGAAACAAAAGTGGGCTTAACATGTGTTCCTGGATAAAATCTATTACTCCTGGTTCTGCAAGCCACATGCACATGATGCATTTTCTATTTTATGTCACAAATTTGGTTTCCATTTCCCAGCCACTCAGTAGCATTTATTTAATTTTCATTACATACTATACAATGTGCTGTTGTTATTTTACCGTAAAGTTTAAGTCAGCTCAATTTTAGCATCAGAGCCTCATTAAGAGTGAGCAATTTGGTGCTTAATGAGTTGTTAACCCTGAGTAAATATATTAAAATAATAGAGTGATAAATTTAAAATGAATTGCATTGGGCTTGTTTTTTGTTCAATAATGTCTTCTGCAGTCAGAGAAAGTGCCACTTAAAAAGCAATTTTTGATAAAATATATTCTGAATCACTTACACTTACTTCTCACTTACTATCCATTTCTTCTTTATTTGATTCTTTTTCATAGTTACCCTGTTGCCCATTCTCAAATAATCATTCTTCTGGCTATTTCTAATATATTTCAAAAAAGTAATATATCAGGGTCTACACAACTGAAATATAACACTGAATAAGTCTTGGCCAAAAATAAAAATTTTCTCTGAGCTAACACTACATATTTGAAAGACACTATAAATAAAGAAATTAAAACCCAAAGAATATTTGCTAATGACTCATTCATGGACAGATAAATGTAGATTCCCCCAGTGCCTTTGCTGTGCACTTAAACTGTGGCCAACGAGTTGCTTCCTGACCAAAACCTCAGGTCTCTGAATCAAGCTGTCAGTGTTACTAACACAAATGAAATTCCATTACTGTAAGTCCCACAGAGAGCCTCGGGAACAAGTGAAGAACAAGACAGAATTTAATCTGTCTCATGGATCATCAAGAAAATCTGTCAGTTTATTTCAAATACACATCTCCCCCCACTCCCCTCCCCCACATAGTAAGCAATCATTAGGGTATAGCTAGGTTTTAAGTTCACAGGTGGAGTTTGAGTTACAAAGAATACACAATTTGACACAAAGAACTATCCTTTGCCTTAAAAAAATAAAGTATATTTAAGTTGAGAACAATTAAGCAAGATCAAGCATGCAATTCTAAAATGTCCATATTATAGCTATGTAAAGGACCATAACGACATTTTGATTTACGATGGCATAGTAACCATAGACCACAAATTCAAGAACTACTTGTCAGTGATAGCCACATCTGTAATAGAATGGGCAAAATGTGGAAATAGCTCAGAATTGACATCTTGACAGGTGATATTTTCCTCAAAGAGAAATTGGAGTTCAAGGACAAACTAATGATAAGTGTGATGAGTCAAACACTGATAAAATTTGGAGAATTCTAACTTATATGAGCTCTTAAAGTATCACATCTCTACAAATGAAAACATGAACAATTAAAATCAAAGAACTTTCCCTATTCAAGTTCTAAGTCTTGCTACTCAGTCTACTGAATATTGCCCAGTAGGCTTTACTGGTGCTTGGAAAAGCAATATACATCTATGTAAATAATATCATACATATACACTTGGGCTCCAACTGTATCCATATCATATTGTAACCATAGCTCCTCCATTTACATATACAGACTTCTCTCTGCCCTTCTCTTTTCTCTTTGGCTCTCATTTTGAAATCTACATGTGCATGACTGAATATGTATTTGAAAGCATAACAATTTCCATATTTGCTTAAATAAAGTTGCCATCTCACTTTAGCACATTACTAACCCAATTTCTAAGCCATGCAATTAAGAAAGGTGTTGACAGCACTTTAAAGAAGTGTCCAGCAAGACACATTGTGGCCGTGATCCAAGGGCTTCCTTGACAGGAAAGTGTGGTGAAAATGACAAAGATCTCACAGTAAAAGCTGAAATAAAAGCTCTCCAAAAAGAAGTCAAGGGAAGAGTGACTTATTAAAATGGAAAAAAATATATATCTTAGAGGAAATTTACCCTGTTTTAATTTTTTAAAAAGAGCAGTAACTGAGGTTTGCATAACACCTCTCATTTAGAAGAAAGCATTCCACATGTTTTCACACGATTCTTAAGTTTCAGGCTCTGTGAAAATCACCAGTGAAACGCTACCCTGTTCTCTCATGAGGATAAGAAAGGCTTTAAAAATGGCTCCCAGGGAGAGACTTGCAAAACCATCCTGGGAGGAAGATGCAGAAATGATACCACTATGTTGAAGAGGGAATGACACTAAGGTGGTAATCTACATGATTGAAGTTATTGACAAAAAAGGAGTCACTAGCATTTAGTTATCAGCTAGCAAGTTCACTTGGTCTTGTAGTGATGTGACTACAATTGTTACAGTAAAATTCTGTCTATACCCATTACCCAGTGACAAAGAAACTAACATATGGAAATGTAAATAGCTAGTATTGTTGTAAAAGAAAATACAAATGTTTAAAATTGTCACCAAAATCTTGGATGAAAATGATTTTAACAATACCTTTTCTTAACTCAAAAAGGTTGTGTCAGATCTGATCTTAATGTCCACAGATATTCAAGAAACATGAAAGTAGAATTTGTTGGCATTCTGCCTTCATCTTATAATCCAGATATGTGCCAGAGGCATTTCTTTGTAGAGCCACAGGTTAAGAAGGCATAAGAAACGCATGAAAATAAGGGGGAAAGGGATACGTTCTTGGATGGAGTTTTAAGATTATGAAAAATCATCCTATGCTTGTGGAATGATTTGTCTTCTATACCCTTTCCTATTCTACATCTCTCCATAAGACTGTCCACAAAGTAGCTCAGTTTGGGTATTTTGTTGTGACTGTTTTTAAAACGGTGAATTGCGTTCTAACCCAGACTACACCACTAACCACTAGGATCTTCAACAAATTATTGAACTGCATGGAGAGCATCCAAATATGCCTGCTCATTTTATAAATGAGGAAATGGTGTCCTTGAGAAGTCTTTCAGCCTAAGCTCTGCTCTGTGAGTGAATAATGACTTTCATTCATTAAAGACTATAAGGGCAAATGTTTGCCATATCCTAAAAGAAAGCATGGTTTCTCTATCAAGTATATCTTCCCCTTTTGAAAGCTTATCAATAGGTTCTGAATGAATTCAAGCAAAAAAATGTTTTTATGTTCACCTGTGAATCATTAACTACCAAGGAAAACCAAGCCAAATCAGATTCCAAGGGCAACGTCAATAGAGTGACTGAGGTCCTCATATTCTTTCAGAGTTGCTGATTTCTAATAATATTTGCACTCAGCAACTAACCATAGCCAACACTAGACAATGAAGATTTCAAAACAAAAGAAAATCTTAGAAGAATACAATTTCAGATAAATCTTTACTTTCATATTTTTTTTATTTAACATTCTGATAAAACTCCATAAGATTAACACACTTGAAAAATGGGAGCTTCATTTTCTTCTGTTCTTTTTGTTGAATTCAAGTTCTACTACATTTGTTTAAACAAATAATAGAAAATATGACATGCCCTAGCTGGCAATGTACTTTAATTTTGAATCCTCATTATGACTGACTTTGTTACTAAGAAAGTCAAGTATTTGGCACATACATCTCCCAGGGCCTGGGGAAAAGAAAAATGAAAAGTCAATTTCTCTGTTGCTATGATTAGATAAGCAGAGAGAGGCAGGCAGTTGTGCTTATTTGAAGGAGCACCATATGCTAAGCCACAAGCTTGGCCTTCAAATGCCGTAAACCAACATGCATGTGCGGCTAAGATGTAGTGAAATCAGTGTGTATATCCTGATGAATGTCAGTAGCAGCTAGCTTCCATTCTTCACTCAGCTTTAAGAAAATACTACTGAAAATGAAACTCAAGGGTTTCATTTCACTATATCTAGGATGTGTTTTCAAGTGTCTGTTTAAAACAAGAAAGTTTACACTTCCATTCAGTCTCTATCCATTTGATTACCAAGAGTTACCCAGTCTTTATCCAAGCCCTCACACAGATTTCACCCTTAACTTTTCAGGCTGTTACTATTCTTCCAGAAAGTAGTATGCCCTAACAAGTTAATGTCTTGGCTATGATTTCCTCCAGACATCTGACAAACCAGGATACCATAGAGTTTTACCAATTTCCTCCCTTTGACCAAACTCACCCTGGTGTCATTGGCATGAAAACATTGAAATAAAATTCATTAAATGTGTTGGAGTTGTTTCTAACGTCAGAGAGATCATTTGTCATAGCACACTAATAGAAAAAAAGCAATACTTGTGTAAAGACATGAACAGCCCATTTCCTTAGAGAGAGGTTTCCAGTCTCTAGTACTTAAAAATTACTCTGAATTAGAACAGAAAGGACTTTTGGTTGCTTTGCCTATTTTATTCTCAAATACAAATCGAATACGTCAGCACATGAATATGTAAAGATGCCTTCGTAGACTGATTTACAGTCTGCCAATTTGTGTTAAATCTCTCCTGTCCGGCCATCCCTCCGCTGATTCCTTTGCCTCGTAGGGACATTGCTGCTCCCTGGACCTTGCACCTCTCAATGAGGACCTTGCCCTCAGGGCTTCTGTAGGCCTTCAGCTGTCGCTTAAGCAA
The DNA here is from genome assembly GCA_019455555.1 of Galemys pyrenaicus. Classification (NCBI taxonomy): domain Eukaryota; kingdom Metazoa; phylum Chordata; class Mammalia; order Eulipotyphla; family Talpidae; genus Galemys; species Galemys pyrenaicus. The sequence continues at coordinate 4,559,314 of JAGFMF010011747.1, read as the reverse complement.
GGCAGGGGTCCTAGGTGACAGGCTCAACCCCTGGAAAGCTGATGCTGTACCACTGTCACTGTCACCAGTAGAGTTGGGGAGAAATAACTTTTTCCCCAAATCTGTATAAAACCCTCCTGGCCTTAGGGCTGTGATGTTTGTGTTCCAAACCCAGGAAGTTTTGAGTCAAACTGTTGCCATCAGCACCTGCCTGCATTCTCTACCCCTAACCCATGTAACCCATGTTCATTCGCACCTCTAGTCTTTGTAGTTCTTCTCTTCTAGTCCTCCAGTTAGAACACTAAGTCCATATACTTATGGATTCTGTCTAGTAAACACCAATCTGTGCATCCTCTCTGACTGTGTTTTGTTCATCATATATCACCATACTTGGCTGAACCCACTGAAAGACAAAGAGGAGGGAACAAACAACAATTTATACCTAGAAAATGTCCTGGATGAAGCTCTCTTATAAAACTTATTGTTTATCACCCTGGTAAAAAAAAAAAAAAATTAAAATGTCCAATAAAAAAAAAAAACAACAAAAAACACCTAGCAATAGCCAGAAACTCTCCCACTTCAAAATCTATTTTCCCAAGTAATGGATTGCAAGTCTACGAGGACTTCATGGAGTTGGAGCGGACACTGTTTACAGTATACAGCGCTCCACAGATGTAATCAGCTTAATCCTTTCGTCTACAGTCATTATCACTGAAAGAAGTGCTGCCTCTCTCCAAACATGAACAGCCTGTAATGTCTTTGGAAGAATTGTCTACGCTGACTGCACAGTCATTTTCTGGAGTGAGTGGCTTGAATGCACCTTTAAGTTCACAAAAAGGAGGGAGGGAGGGCAAGAGGAGAGTCAGATAGCAGAGGTTTATTCTAGCAGATAATGCTGTTTAACTAGGGGCTGTCTTCTTCCTCTAATAGTCAAAACATACCTTTTTGACTCAAAAAAAAAAATCATGGGCAAAATGTACATTTATTAGAATAAAGAGACCATGCTCAGAACAAATGCCAAAGACTGAAGGGGGAAAACTCAAGTGATAATCGCTAAGGAGGCTTAATTCTTCTGAATACCTCCCCCTACAAAAAATGGGACAAGATGTCTTTCCTCCCCTTGGAATGTCGGGATATTAGTAGTTATTTAGCACATCTCTATCTAAACACTGTTCTGAGTGCTCAATTTATAGTCTCTCAACCAGTCCTCACCACCTGGGGAGGCAGAATCTATTGTTTTCCCTACTTTCAGATGAGCAAACTGAGGCTCAGGGAAGTACCTCCTTCATGCTTTGAACACTATCAACAGATCCTTTCGTCACATGGGGATTTAAAGGAAAATTACCCTTTCTGGGCTTGGTTTGTTGAGATCATTCTTACATAGTAATTTAAAGTACAATGAGGAATCCAAAAATTCTATCTATATTGAAGAATTTGCTTTAAAACTACATTTGTCTTTGAGGGCAATATACCTAAGACTATATTTCTCTATAGCTTTTTTAATCTTTAATTAATTTATATTCTTACATCATTGTTAATTTCTGCACAGCATTTGAGTTCTCCCCTTAGGCGCAGTCCCTGTAGTTTTCCCACTACCATAGATAATATCCCTGATCCATCTCCACTCTCTGTGTAGGTTTTTATTGTATATATTTTTAAAGACTGTTTCCACCCTTGCAGAACATTTGAAAATGTAGTAAAATTCTGCTGAATAATTAAGCTTATCAATATCATTAATTCATCACTCGTTCATTCACTCATTCTTTTACTCCTCCAGTTAACAAGTGATCTGAATTTGTAAACAGTTTTGTGTATTGTGGTGGACTCAAGAATTATTCTGAAAAGCATGTGGGATTGAGTCAGAAGTCTGGCATTTTCAAACCTGGATTGTGTAGTTACCAACCTAGTGATTGAGGAAAATTATTTAGCTCTACTTGAGTTTCTATTACATTGCCTGTGAAACTGTAAGATAATCTGATACCTTCTCTAAAGGGTGATTCAGAGAGGAAGTGAGATTGTTTAAGGAAAATCTTTCATAGGCTTAAAAATATATAATAAAGGCAGATGTTAGTTTTACTCCTATTTACAATAAGGTAACAAAATAAATTAATGACTTCTAATGGGAATTAGTCAGTGAGGAAAACACAGGCACAAATAAAGATAACTAAGCAACCAGTTAGTATTCAGTGAAGAACTCAGGCATTAAGATATAAGGAATTTGGAATTAGGGGAAGCAAATTCCACCTGGGAGAAATATGATTTGACTCTGGCTTTGAGATATGGTTAAAGTAAGTTGTAGAATAAGGACGATATAGTACAGAAACAAAGATTTGAAAAAAAATGGGTCCAAGACTGAAATACCCAATGAGTTTTGACAACACCCTTTGATTACAATTCCTCTGAGTTAAGAAGAACTGAAGGGAGCCTCCCTGGTGGTGCAAGGGGTTAAGCACTACACTATGAAGCAGCAGTAGTCACTGCAGCACGAGTTCAATTCCCAGGCAGGGAGGTGACCCACGTGGCACAGCAGAACCCTCTTGTCTTGCCCACTGCTCCCCTCAGCAGTGTACTTCATTCAGTCTGCCTGTTCTCTTTCCCATGCTGTCTCTGGTGAATCCTCTCACCCCCCACACCTTTAGCCTGTAACCCTGCTCTTTTATGCATAAATTAATCTTAAAAAAAAAAGAAGAACTGGAGGGAGATAGGGTCACTATGTTGGTTACAAGAGGATCATGGGTTGTCTTAAATACAGGCTAAGAACACTACAAAATTTTAAATAATCAATCTGGAAATGCTGAAGACTTTTGAAATGACTGGATAAAAGCTGGTCTGATTGTATATAGACAAGACTGAAGGGATGAAGAGAAAGGAGCTTGAGAACCATCAGGGAGGCTTAGCATAAGCCAAGATTTGCGGTGCTAAGGGTATTTCATAATTCAGTAAGTCAGAGATTCGCAAAGGCCACATGCTTGAACTCCAGTCAAGGTCAAACAAAGTCCGGTCACAGGAGTGCCACTAGAGCTGAGCTGAGTCTTGTACTCTGCCTTGTAGAGGAAGGGAAGCCACTAGAGATTCCCCCTCTCTGGAAAGGTGTCCTATCCTGAAGGCAGAGACAGAAGTTTCCCGACTTCAATGCCCTGCTCTCTGAACAGACTGGTTGATCACATTATAGCGGGGTGAAGTGAACCGATGTTTCACAGACCTGAAACTAAGATTTATTTTTAGTTGTTTTCAGTAAAAAACTTGTCAAAAAGGATTAGGCCCAAATTTGTTTTTTTCTTTCACTGCTCAAACCTCTCCCTACTGCCATTTCATTTTGCTTTGCCTTCTACACTGAGGGAGACAGACTCTCTTTGTTTTTTTTCCACTTTGATCAGCATCAGGAGTTTCTTTTTTTAAAAGCCAAAGCAGAATAACAAAAGCAGAACACATCCTGAGCTAACTGAACTTCAAGGGAAAAGCTCCGTGATGCTCTTCCCACACACAGAAGAGACAGATAAAATGGACCCAACTATTTATAGCCACCTTCTCATTTCTAATAATCTTCCATTTAATTTGGACTGTAAATAGTGCAGTGAATGCTCTGCAGCAACGCATGAGCAACCCCAGCCTTGTTCAGAATATAGCCTACCCCAGGCAAAAAAAGGATAGCTGAGTGAGTTCCACAGCTCACAAGGATGCTGTTGGTGTGGTGGGGGCGGGGAGTCATAATCTTTTGTCCTAAAGAAAACAAGCAACAAGGAGCTTAAAAAAATAGAAAATGTTATTGTGTTTTCCCTTCACAATTGTAAACAATGTCAGTGATAAAATACTCTCCCCCCCAAAAAAAATTATATTGGTCAAAGTTCTAAAAAACTGTGGTAGACATTGTTGAGTTTAGTAATTTATATGTGAGCTTCCAATGAATACATTTATATTACTTATTAATACACTTGACTTTAGCTTAATGGTTGTGAAGTGAATATTGCTTATTACTTCGCCATTGTGTTCTACATGGAAGTTAACAATCCTGGTTTGCAAAAGGCATTATCATCGTAGCCCTGAGTTGATCTTTAACACTAAGGATACTTGCATTTACCTACTAACAGCAGGTGTATATTCATTCATTGACTCACTCATATTCAATACACAATTATGATCACTTATGTGAGACAGGCTACTCCTGAACACACACAGGTAAACAATACAGGATATTTGTACTTGAGGCAGTTAGTGTCAATGAGTCAGAATATTAGCACACACAAATACACACATGCACATGATAAAGTATGTGCAAAGTGTGATGGAGTTTACTGAGTTCATAGTTTAGGAGTGAGTCACTGACTTCACAGAAGAAAGGATGTTTGAGTTGGGTTTTGAATAATAAAGTAGGCAAAAGAGGGCAAGAAGGTAAATTAGTTGACAGTATAGCAAAATTGAACATAGTTCAACATCAGTTATAAGTATATAGCCAAAGGACTGAAATACAGGTTATTTAAAAAAAAAAAAAAAAAACAACCCTCCACATAGACTTTATTAACAATACTGGAGAATGCTAACAGCTTGGTGGTAAGGAATTGCTTTGTTGTTATTAAGAACACAACCAAACCAATGGATTTATTATGGTAGGAAGGATTTAGATGTCATATTTGAAAAAAATATCCTTACTAGTAGATTTAACAATATTTGACCATTGACAAATTTATTTATTTAGATTTTTATTTATTTTGCATAGAAGAACTGGGTCATAGGTCCGAAGTGTGGGGCAAGGATGTTGAAGTGGGGGGGATGAGTGGATTCACCAGAGACAGAGTGGCGAGCAAAACAGGCAGATCACTGAAATACACTGCTGAGGGGAGCAGCGGGCGAGACAGGAGAGGTCTGCTGTGCCATGTCGGTCACCGCCCTGGCCAGGGATTGAGCTCAGGCCGCAGTATAGGAGAGAGCCCTATGTTACCAGGGAGGCCCAATTTGAAAAAAATTTAAATAGCGATAAATGTCATATTTCCAGGAAAAGTTTAGAATAAGAGCAATGTCATTGTCTTTCCTCTGAATTATGAGATTCTGGATAGTTTAAGTATAGACAAAGGCCTGGAATGAAAACAGGGGCAAGGAAGTAAATGATGGTGTGAGACTCCAAACCACAGGAGGCAGCAAAGTGAGGCCTGGCAGAGCTGGAGGTGAGATATTTGGAGGCCAGTGAGCTGCCTTCTGTGCAAGGCCATGGTGAGATGAGAACCGACTTCCCATTTGTCTCCTGGGTTGAGAATCTTCCTCATCTAATTGTCCTGTAAACACGACTCTTCAAATAAGCAAATCACCTACCACTTAAAACCTTTTTTCCTTTTTATCTTCTTTATAGAAACTTAGATTTTGACATCTGCAGCCTCCTCAACTCCTCATCCTCTAAAGGTTTTATTAGAGTGTCATGGCTGTTACTTTACTTCCCCACTATTCTAATATGTTGTCTTTCTATGTGTGTTTAAGAGAGTAACTAAATGGAAGGGGAGAAATATCCAGGGGATTTTGACCTTTGTCGCTTTCCCCTAAATATATATTTACAGTTGGCAGAGATTGGTGAAAGGGAGCAAGTGAGAAGAGCATCATTGGAGCCTTTGGAATGATATAGTTTTAATTTATTTCTGCTTTTTCCTTACCTAGATCAAATAAATGGATAATGCCAGGGAGACGGGCGCCATCCCAGCAGTCTGTGAGGGAAGCAGTTACACATTCTTTTGCTTTCCTCTTGAAATCATCACAGATAAGAAAAATGCCATTTTGGCAGCACCTGCTGCTGCTGGTTTAGGGACTTTTTTTGTCTTTCTTCTTCCCAGAAAGAAAGAAAACTCTAAGTTTACAAAAAAAAAAAAAAAAAAAAAAAGCATAAGTTGGCCAGCTGATCAATTTTTCAGCAGACTCTTAAAGAAGTCAGGCTATTGTATCTGAATCATATCTTCCCATTCAGTATACACATTTGGTGTGATTGACTGAAAATACTTACAAATGCATATGAAAAGCAGGCACATCCTCCACCCTTCATGCATGAAAACCATGGGCATGCACCTCAGCTTTATCTGTTCTGACTACTTCCCCTGGGGGTAAGCGATGAAAAGCTATCATTGATATGGAAGGGAGAATTAAATGACAGGAAGTGCTGCTTTGCAGAGAAAAAAAAAATTAAGGTACAAACTCAAGTGAAAGTCAAGTCCCAAGAATAAGGAAGTACTTTGATTTTTTTTTTTTATTTTTGTTTAAGTATAACACAGTGCTTTTCTTCAGTTATTTTCATACTTACAAAAAAACTCCAAAATCCAGGTCAATTGTATTCAGCATTTTACCTTCTGTCCTTTCTTAAGCATCTCTCCCTTTAGTCTGATGCTGTCTCAGCTTCTTGCATATTCTATTTCTTTCCTCTGAATTTCCCTCTTCCCAGCATTTCAAGTGTATTTCAGAAGAATTTGCTTATGCCTTGTGTTTTTGTTTTCTTCCTTATTCTTCCACCTTCTACTGAGTTCTTGGATTCCAAGCCCCAAGAGGGTAAGCAACAGGCCTCTGAAGTTTTCTGTTTCAGTAGCAAACTCAGCGCCATGCACAATTAGGTACTTAATTGCTTTGTGATGACTATGATTGATGATGTTTTCCACATACACCAACTCCAGTGAGAAATATCCTTCCCCTATCAGATGGATTGCATACAAATAACTACTTCAAAAATATGACTGCAACAAATAATTCTAAAAAATAAGGTCTTCAAATTTTTGCCAGAAGTCACATTCCACGCACCACACACCACACACACACACACACACACACACTCCTAAAAAGCAGAAATGAATGGTGACACATCTCTCATTCCTACTTTTTAAAAGTAAGAATGTCAAGTACATGGGGAGGTTGGGAGAAATAGCAACTATTAAATATTAAATTATACAACTTCCTTTGTTTTCTTGGGCATGTTATCTCTAGTACTTCATGTGCACTTTAAGGATAATAACCTTTGTTTTGCAGTAGCTTAAAAATATGTTTGCAAATTCTTCAGCATTCTACATTCAAGGTGTGTGCACTCAAACATTCTACATTAAGACTTTCACTCTTTATTGTAGGCCAGATATACCAACACACTTCTAACAGATTTGGTATAAGTAACGTTTTGTTTTGTTTTTGTTTTTGTTTTCAGAGACCTATTTATGCATGCAAAAGCTGGGGTACAGACCATATTTGCAGGAGGTGAGAGGATTCAGCAGAGACAAAACAGGGAGCAGAACAGGCAGATCCACTGAAACACACTGCTGAGGGGAGCCGCAGGAGAGGTCTGCTGCACCATGTGGGTCCCCTCCCTGGCCAGGGATTGAACTTGTGCTGCAGTGGCTTCACATGCTTAATAGTGTGGTGCTTAACCCCTTGAGCCACTAGGAAGGTCCCTAAGTGGATGTTCTTGTGTTTTCTCTCTCCCCGCACCCAGCCTCCACCTGCCTTCCCCATCCTGGGGGAAGGCAGTTGTCATGTGAGGAAGCTTGTGAGTCCGAAACAGAGGCTTCATGCCCACAGACAGCACATTCTTGCTCATCTTGTGAGTACATCCTCTGAAAGTACAACCTCCAATTGTGATCCAGCCTTCAGACAATAGCCCTGGTGGACACTGGTTACAACTTGAGCTTGAAGCAGAACCTCTTATCTGGGACATTCCTGAATTTCTAACCTTAAGCACCGTGAGAGTTAATGTTTTAAAACACTCTATTGCTGGATAATATTTATACAAAAATAGATAACTAACATGATTCTTTTCTCATAGTGTCATTCTGAAGATCAAATGAGTTAACATAAAACAGTTAGCCCATGATAGTAATTCAATACGTCTTGGGCTTTTATTCCTACTTGGCAGTGATCAAACATGATAGTGATTGCACTGATTTCGGAGATACCTCCTAAAGCAACTTCTTAAAGTGTAAGGTGAACCCCACTAAAATCAAAGAAAGAATAAGCCTAGTCTAAAGGAAAGAAAGCCAGAGTCAGGAATCTAAGGATAATAATTATACTAATAAGATAATGTATTAGCAATGACAATACAATGTAATCTAGTAGGTTACTGTATGATTTACTTGGACTATAGCATTAAATCATACCCAACATTAGGTATGTACTATTAAGATAAACACTATTATTGTGACCTATGGACAGATGAGAAAGATACAGTTCAGAGTAGCTATTTTTATTAATTTACATAGATAGTAAATGTTGGACTCAGGTGGGATAAAATCAAGGATATACATTTGACCTTTAAGTTATACCATCATTTTGAAGAAAGTGGCAGCAAAATATTCAGAAAGTGGGGGAAAAAACTGTATGACACTTCCAAGCAAATGTCATACTGGAGCTAGTGTATGTTCAAATTCTATACTACTGGGCCTCCCTGGTAGTGCAAGGGGTTGAGTGCAGCACTGAGGGGCTTCCACAGCCACTGCAGTGCGAGTTCAATCCCCAGCCAGGGAGGGGACCCACATGGCGCAGCAGACCTCTCCTGCCTCACCCGCTGCTTCCCTCAGCAATGTGTTTCAGTTGATCTGCCTATTCTGCCACCCACTCTGTCACTGGTGAATCCTCTCACCTCCTGTAACTCTGGCCTGTACCCCAGCTCTTGTATGTATAAATAAATAAAATATTTTTAAAAAACAAACTCTACACTACTTTTTGTTTATTCTTTTATACTCCTCTCAAATTCTAGTTGACATAGAGATTGCTTTTAGTTTTGTTATTTTTGAGGGGTACTATATAAAATACACAGCTGTGACTAGAACGTCTTAGGTTGACCATATACTTCAGGGTGAACTTACAATATAATGATACAATATTATTGTTGTCTTTTATTGTTATTAATAATATCTCTTATTATCACAATGAAGATTCTAACAGAATTGGACTTGATAGGAAATCACTTAACATTCTGTTCCATACCCACTGCCTGGCCTTCGAGCTGTAGAGGGAATTGATAAAGGATTACAAAATCGGATAAGCAACTACATCATGGACATGGCAGCCCTCCAAGACAACTTCATTATCATCTAGAAGTCTTATGAATGGCCAAGTAACCACAAAAGCAGCTGAGAACACAGGAGTTTCCTTATGGTTCTCTTAAAGAAACACACAGGAACCATGAAACAAAGCACTGACATCTTTCCTAGCGCCCTTGAGGCAACAAGTGGAAGTGTATGGTCTATTCACTGGAGCAGCTTTGTCTGGGGTAGAGTGTTCCCAGTACTGGACCACAAGTGCCTTGTTAAAAGTATCAGGTTCTGTTGTGACTTCTACAAGTTGAGAGTTCCATACAAAATTTTACATTGCCAGTTTTCCCTGCCCCCAAATCTGGATACTCTGACAAAACTTTTTTTTCATAACCACTGGTAGAAGCTGAGAAGCCTTCTATAGAAGAGCCACAAGTTCTGCAGCTCTGTCTTTCCCCATTGCAAGTTGTGTCCCATTAGGCATTTGAATTTGTGATTGCCAAACATTACCAAAACTCTGTGACAATGAAAACTCTACCTTTGTGATGATTATGAACTATCATTCCAGCATAAAGTCATTGCTACATGACAGAATCTGAAGCTCTGCCCTTATCTATTTTGTCCTCAAGTACCTGTGTTAAAAGTGCATGGAATCTAAAAGTGTCAAATAGTGGTAAAGGAAAAAATGGCACCTGACTAGATCAATCAAATCTGTAGGATTTCCTCACTAGATAGAAGACAGCTGAAAAATAGCTACCTGAAAATATATTAACAATGCAAGACTCATCTAACTCTATAGTCTTGCCCATAAAAATAGTCTGAGTTTCTTAAAATTTACATTCTAGCTGTCTTGAATCATTTACCCAAATCATGACCTTGGTTCACACCTCTGGATCTTAGTGTATGTGCTTCCTTCTAAATGGTTTCTTTCTGACTTAACTCATATTCATTCTTCAGGGCAAAAAGGTAACCCCTCATCAATATTATCCCTTAACAGAAGTTATATCTTAACCAACAAACATATCACCTGCTTTCTATGTTACCTGTTGTGTTCATATATTTACATCATTCCACCTGTTATATAGTATCATTAATTACATGTCTTGGGTCTCCCTGGTGGTGCAGTAGGTTAAGCAATGCACTATGAAGCTAACTGAAGCCACTGCAGCACGAATTTGATCCTTGCTGCCGGTCAAGGAGGTGACCCATATGGTGCAGCAGACCTCTCCTGCCTCGCCTGCTGTTCTCCTCAGCAGTGTGTTTTAGTCAATATGCCTTTTCTGCTCCCCACTCTGTCTCTGATGAATCCGCTCACCTCCCGCATGTCTGGCCTGTACCCCAGCTCTTGTATGCATAAATAAATAAATCTTTTAAAAATTTTTAAAAATTACATGTCTTATTTCTAGAATCTTAGTTCATGAAAGGTAGGTTTGCCTTTCATTTAGCATTGCCACCCACTCTTCCTCTAGAGACTTAAACAACATGAATGAACTTAATCTTTACTCCTCTCTGAAGATACAGAAGTTCTGGTTGTTCTGAACTGGTTTACTCATTTGCTTATCACAAGAGAGTATGATGTTGTGAACCTCCCATGTGAACACAAATACACAAAAGGGGAGTATCAACAGGTTACTCACATCAGTGAGGCAAAGATAAATCCAAAATAACTGATTGACATTATAACTCATCCTTCTGAAGCACATTAGAAAATGAAATTTAATGTTCTGAATATTCATAATTTACTCTATGGATTCTTTGGGGGCACCATTGTTCTATCTTAGGCTTTACTGAGTGTCCAACTGTTCTTTTGACTCTGTCAAAGTTAAAAAGTATAATTTCAAGGGATTTACAGAACTACAGAAAGTATGTGCATGTATACATTTGGTATGAATAACAAAACAGAATAAGCTCCATAGAACACACTACTGAAGGATATATAATATCCTATAGGTCTCTTTTGAAAGGTTTATGTCAATACAAATAATAACCCAGTGTTGTCATAGTAACATAGCCATTCTTAGAATTCAACAATCAACATATTACTCATTGCTTTGATAGTCACAAGAAACCAAATTGGTCAGAACATTAATCTTGGACTTCACAGTTTCCAGAACTGTGAGAAATACAATTCTGTTGTTTAAGCTACACAGTCTAAGCTACTCAGTTTATGGCTTCCAAGGATACCATAGGGTCTCAGTCCTAACAGAATCTCGGGTATCTTCTCTGCACACATTGTTTGCAAGAGGGAAAAAGGAGAAAAAGTTGGAAGAGAGTTCAGCAGACATAAGTGATAGAAGAGGTGAGGGAAAAGCAAAAGTGTGTTTGTTCCTCAGCAAAACCATGTTCCAAGTTAGAGTACTACTGAGAAGGACCTTATTCCATTTCTATGGAGAACTACACTTGGCTTTGGGAGGTTAAGTTTTATTGTGACCCCCGAAGCTCCTTCAGTTTGAAGGACACAGAGCAGCATTCTCATGGCAGATATTATTTCAGTGACAATATAAAGTCAAGTGGATTGACAGGCAGCAGACATTCACAAAGGGACTGAAAAGAAAAGAACATGATAGGACAAATTGTGATCCAATGTGGAAAACTCAGATACCACCTGGAATTAACTGTTATGGGTGTGGAGAAAAGCTTAGAAGAGAACTTGAATTAGAGTCTAAGACTTAGAAGTTTTAATGTAGAGATACTAATCCAGCAAATGTTTTGGATTAATGCTTTAGAGCCACAAACCAGCAGGGTGTAGGGACACTGTAATCATCAGCTCTGCTGATGGCTATAAAAGTTTGTTCATTTCTTAGTACGTGAGAATGTTCTCACGATTCATTGATCTCTCTCTCTCTCTCTTTCTCTCTCTCTCTCTCTCTCTCCCCCTCCCTACCTCTCTCCCTCCCTCCTTCCTTCCCTCCCTCCCTCTGCTACTCAACACACACACACACACACACACACCCCGGGCCCATTAAAATCTTTTATTTTTCTTCTTTAATCCTCCTCTCACAAATTTTAAGAATGCACACAAAGGAGAATATTGTAGGGAATGTGTGCATTTCTAAAGCTGAATCAAAATCCATACCCATGGATGGAGCTGGAAGGGATATGCTCAGTGAAATAAGGCAGAAAGAAAAAAATATCAAATGGTTCCCCTTATAGGAGGAATGTAGAGGAACCAAACAAGGGATTGGAGTGAAAAAAAGTTAACTGTAATAAAGTAAAAATCAAAATCATCAGACAACTATAGATCAGAGACGACCTGTAAGCGAGGAGGAGGGAGAAGGATCAGGATGGGGGAGGGAAGAGCATGAGGGACTATGGCCTATGGCGGTGGTGCATGGGTGAATTGGTGGTGGGAATTTCGCAGGGAAATCAAGCATTGTGCAAAAATGAAGGATGATGTAAGAAATACATATTTAAAAAAGGAAAAATAAGCCAAAAAAAAATCTTACACCCAGAATTTGCTTGATAACTTTTTAACAAAAGATTGGCATCATCTATATAGATTAGAACGAACACAGGAAATCTGGCAATGCAATGCCTATCCATTCTTTCATTCACAAAAAGGAAGTCAACGAAAGGAATAGATTTTTTTTTCTCTCCTAAATCAAAAAAGCTACCCAGCCTTCTTTGTGGAAGGCAGGACTCTTTCCATTGTATATATTGCTGGTACAGTGGTAATAGGAGTCTAATGGAAGGGGATCTGTATCCGTGTGTCATAAGAATTAAAAAGGAAAAAAAAAAAGATAATATTTAGGTAGGCAAACAGTCTCTTTAGACTTCTAGTAATAAATTCATACTCGGCTTTGCAGGTTTTTTTTTTTTTGTTTTTTTTTTTTTTTGGTGGGGGGAGCTTTTCTGTTGGTCATTCTGACATTAAAATCACACCTAATATCTCAAAGTCAGAACATCCTGAAAATATCCATTTCTTAAAGTCTGAGAGTCATAATCACATGGTTAAAAACCCATTCTGTCAACAGCATTTTGAGGCTCAGGGAATGCTTGGGAGATGTACTACTTTATGATACAATTATCTTTACCCCACACACCCAACTCTATGGTGGTTTTTAAGTAAAATTATTAGCCAATGTTCTTTTATTATATTACTACTCACTTTCATTTCAAATGCTACTTTTGAGTAAAAAACGTTTTAGATACAATAGATCAATTTGTTCCCTCTGAAGGAACTGAAGTATGAAGAACAGGAGTAAAGGTAAAATGACAAAACAGGTTACATCCCTCGCTGTCTGAGTCATGGGTTGGGCATCTGAGTCACAGTGGGGTAATCTCACAGGAAATAATATTTGATGTGTTAATAAACTGCACAGGAAGAGACTTCCTATCTCTGATGAAAACACAGTCAAATAGAAAATATATGGAAAATTGTTTGCATCATTCAGATTTTCTGGTTAGCCCTGAAAAGTTGATTCCGTCAAGATCTCTTTTTGAGGTTGTAGTTTGGTGAATCTCCTCCAGGTGAGTAAAACTGAGGTTAAAATTACAAAATTGAGGTATGGCCAATTTAGAATATGCAATCCATGATCTCAGCAAGGTTCATTTCCTTAAAGTTCTAAGCATTTTGTTCACTGAGCAGGTTCAATACATATTGACTAGGAGAATGGTATTTCATTCATCTAATATTGCTAAGGAATGAAGAAAGGGCCACCAAACTGACTTCACTTAAGTGATTTTTTGCACACTGAGGATAGATTACAGATAAAATCTGATGTCCCTCTACCTGAAATCCAGGTAACATAACCCAAATCAATAGTCTACATCTGAATAGACTCCGAAATAATCCTATCTCCTTCAAAGGGATGGAAGCAGTGTTGAATACATGGCTATTTTTGGTTCTATAACTTTATGGTGAATAAAATATTTTGACCCATCACTTCCTTTTTGTGTTCTTCAGTTCCATTTAATTATGATCAAAAGAATTGAAGTGGGTTTTATTTTTTTAAAGATTTATTTTTCTTTATGATACAATAACTGAGGTATAGGCCAGAGGCGTGGGGTTGGGGGGTGCTGAGAGGATTCACCAGAGACAGAGTGAGGAGCAGAACAAGCAGACTGACTGAATACACTGCTGAGGGGAGCAGTGGGCGAGATGAGAGGTCTGCTGCGCCATGTGGGTTGGCTCCCTGGCTGGGGATCGAACTCATGCCACAGTGACTAATGATCGCTTGACAGTGCTAAGACTTTAACCCCTGAACCAACAGAGAGGCCCTAATGTGGGATTTAGTCCCCCAAATAAATATTCCTGTTTTGGAAAAGTCTCTGGAACATGATAGAGACTTAGGTGGGTCTAGTTGTGAACTTTCGTGTGTCTCTACTTGTCTTGATTTCAGCCCTAGAATTAAGGACAATGAAAATGCCAATCTGGAATACATTTCTGAATTGTTGCAACCTTATAATGAGTATGTTATGGGCCACTAGTGTGCCTAAGAATCTAGATTCTCAAATATGGATCAAAAAAGTCTATTCCTTGGATATTCCAGCCTAAGTAGTTAAAAACAGCTAATTTTTTTAGATTCTTTTGATTTTTCTATCTACAGAAGTAGAATGAAAATATAATGTTATTATAAAAAATAAACAAAAATCAAATCACACTGAACACAGAAGTGGAAGTCTGCGGATGGTCTAACAGTCGTACACCAAGAGCAAATAATAGCTAAATATTTCTAAGTGAAGAAAAATAATATTCAGAAGTAAGAGTCAGGGGAATTAGGTAGACAGATTGTAATTAGCAATTACCTAAACTGGATTAAGTCCAGGACATAAGGGCTAACATCACCTCTACCATTCTAAGAGGTGCCTTGGGATCCTTAATAAACTAAAGTAATTAGGAGGCCCCTCCCCATTTCTTTCCATTAACATATGGAAGTCTAGTCTTGTCTCATACCCAGAGGTCAGTTCTGATCAGCACAGAGAATTTTTGACATATGAGCAAAATATATTATTTTTTATTTAGCTATGCACTGATTCCAAAGTCACTGTAAAAATATGTGTTAATTTGAACACAAGCTAGCCTGAACTATATTTAAGGAAATTATTTCATTAAAGAATCAAAAAAATCACTGTTAAATTAATAACAAACAAAATTATCAGAGAACAACTTAGTGTAATAAGTGTGATGCAAGTTTATAGCTATAAAAGGAACAGGACTGAGCACGGTTCAGGGATGTGGTTTCATGGCATACTGATAACATGTAAATCATGATTAGAACCTTAAACAGGACCCACATTTTACTGTGCATTGATATTATTTGAAGAAAATAACCTACAAAATTACTACAAATGTAAATATTCATCTCCTTCAACTAAATCAAATTACTGTGTCTTTACTGCCCAGGTACAATACTGGGAACATCACAATGGTGTAATGCTATTTAACTCATCCAGCATTGCTAGAAGATGAATAAAGCATTACAATTAAGTAAGCAAGAATTTGACTAAGTAATTTTTTACACATAACTGAGTGCTACCTATAGTATCATATTTCTTTACATGTGAAAGAATACAAATTAACAAAATAAATGTCAAGTATTTATTGAACACTCACCACCTGAAATGCCCTGGGCTTGAGGCTGTGTATAAAGTGGATTACATCATTTCATGATGAAAATGACTTAACCCTGGTGATATATGGCTGGACACTTATGGCTATATGACTCTAATGCAATCAAGCCCCCAGGGTCTTCTGAGTTATAAAGAGTTAGTTGTTCCTGTAATACATGTTTCTCTATGGGGGCAAAAATCACAGCAAGATCTAGCTTTAACACTTCATGTCAGTGGAAATTCTGGAGGAAAATGCAGGGCTTGGCAAAAAAGAGAACTCACTGTTCAGTGAGAAGGGATTGGAGTCAGGGAGAGAAGGCAGAGGGGACAGCAGGCTTCTCAAAGGGAAGCTAAAAGCAGTGAGCGTTTCCATAAAAGCAGTGAGAGTTTCCATAATTCTTGAGTTTCCTCCCTGTTCATCGTTAGCCTAAGGTAAAAGTGCACAGACAGGCTTTCTGCTCACCCTTTAAGTGAAATAAAGGGGATTTACTCCAAGGAGTTCATTACTGGAGTTAAAGTGGCAACTGGATGCCTTTATTTTGATAAAGATGCTAAAGATGTGTTCCCTGATTCTTACAAGAGCAGAGATCAGTCTCAGAAGCCAAATGGCTGGAGTATACAGATGCCTTCTGAACAACCCCAAAATATTCAGAGTAAATTTGAAACCCACATTTCAATAATTTGGGGACAATAAATCATTTTCAGCTTCAGTTAAAGTGGTTGTATGCCTGTGATTTGGTGCCAGTATTCTTTTCATTTTGACACAAAATTGAATTATTTCTCTTAAATACTAAAGATTGTGTTTAACTGAATAATTCATGCTGATATTTTAATAAGATTCTATTTATGAAGAAAATGTAACTGGCCAGCTCTGGCACAAGCCCTTTTGTTTCCATTACTATCTTTAAAAACAGTCCAGGTGCTTTGCTTTTCCCTGCACACAAACACACCTCTTCCAAAGAATCTACCAAACAGACTTTGAGGCAATAATCAGCCATTCATTTTACAAAATCAAACCTAGTAGATGCTAACAAAGCTGCCTTTCTTTCTGGCTGCTGGTGATTCCCATTGTCCTAGAAATCAGAAAATAATTGTAACCTAGGGGGAACTGCACATAGTAAGAAGAAAATCCTGCCTAACCAGGTTAACACTTAATGATCTCTGAACAATATTTGTCTACCAGTAATGAGACATCCCAAATTTGGATAAAGTTCAGGCCTTTTTCAAAGAAATATGCACTCTTGGGGATCACTGATCATTCAAATGATGCCTTTAACATTGCAGAAATATATACAAACATCAAAGTAATAATTCTCTTATGCAAGCCAGATTTACAAATTAAATATAAATATAGAAGACTTCTAAAATTTCAATTAACGATATTAATTCAAGAAGACCATGGATACCATTTAGTTTAAATGAAATTGCCAGTCCCATAGCAAACATAACATTCCTGACCTTTCATAGACAGGCTTTTCTGAACATGTCATGTTCGTGCTAAGCAAACCTTGCTGTGATTCTATTTTTTCCTCTAATTTTCTTCATTTAAAACGGTGTGAAACCTTTTTATTTGAAAGTACATTCTGACATTATTTTATTGTTTGCCTGCCATAAACACAATTCTTATGGTCTGAACCTGTTTCTGCTTTTCCCTCATTAGCCCTCAAAAACTGAAGAAGGATAGATTTGGTCCTCATATGGTCATAAACCCAACTCAACACAGGCATTAAAATACTTGCTGCATCCCATTATTAAGTGATCACAGTTAGATTATTTGAAATGCTTATTACAGTTTTTTGCCAAATTGTCATTGTCATCTACCACTCACAGAGTCAGCTCTTGCTCTCAGACCCCTGAGACTGGGCCTCAAAAACCCCTTTCCTGTATGAACAATCTGTCTGTTGGAGTCAGATCCCACTAAAGTCAACCATCCTGAAGTCCAGATCAGGTGTGGGGAATCTTGGGGGGTTGGCAAAGATGACCACGATAACGTCTCACTATATCAGCATGCATTAAAATTCTCAACTAAAACTGTCATTTTGGTTTTCTCATACGTGGACTCTCAACAGTTTTGAAACTCCTGCTTGAGCATTAGATGAAACACATTCTACGGAGCACGCATGGCTGATTTAGATCACCATTACAGACATTACTGTCAGTGAGCCCTGGATGATTCCGAGACACATGTCATCTTTCCCTCAATGACCTCCTATTTCCTTTATTCTCAACTCTTTTGAAAGTTAGCAGTCAAATCCCGACACACCCAAATCACTATGCAAAGGAAAAAGGTGAGTTGCCAGGTCTGTCCTGGCTGCTGCTTGGACTCATCTTAGCAGCAATTTGGGCTCCCTACCCAGAGAAGTCAATAAAGCCCAGCTATTTGCAAGAAGAATGGCTGCTGTGTCCCAGTGGGAATCATTTGAGGCCATTTCTTTCACTGATAGAGGAGAAAGATCCACTTACAGTAGAAATGCAGTCAGCTTGCACCTGAATTCAATTACCCAGCCCTAGAACTGGCCATAGTGCTCCCTGTGGTTAGAAGAAGGAAAACTGGATAAAAGGTTTATCTTGATTTTTCTTTTCTTTCTTTCTTTTTTAAAGAAAAAGTGTCATTAATTGAACTTGTTAGCCTTCGCATTACTTGTGGAAGCTCCTCTGTGACAGCATAGGAATTTATTTAATGAGACCCAATTCTGACAGTGTGCATTGTAATGAAATAAAAACAAAAACAAAAACAAAACAAAACTACAGTTTACTAGTCATATATTAAGTTTAATCCCTGTCAACTTCATGTTTCCATTCTCAAAGTTTAGACCAGAATGTTCAAGAAATTGAACGTGCTCATTACTAAACAGCATCTTTATTACTCCCCAAAGCCCCTTGAAAATGACATCTACAAAAGATATCACTTTGTGGCTATCTTTTGCTCTCTACCCCAACCAGAAGCATCCCTCAGAAATGATGGGGCACCTGTGGAAAGCAAGAACCCATTGAGAAGGGTGTGAGTCAAACCTCAGTTTCGACATGTTCCCTGGGACAGTTTGAGAGTCACTCATCCTCAAGCCCTCAGTTTGCTACTTATAAAATGGGCATCACAACATATTTAAGCCTCGCTATCACACTGTCCACTACAGATAAAGACTTAGCATTAAATAAAGGCTTTTGTCTATTTTCAAAGAAGTTATATTCATGTAAGAACCAAATAGATTTTTTTAAAGATTTATTTACTTATGCATACAAAAACTGGGGTACAGGCCAGCGATGTAGGGGTGGTGTGAGGATTCACCAGAGACCCAGTTGGGAGCAGAACAGGCAGATGGACTGAAATACACTGCTGAGGGGAGCAGCGGGTGTGGCAGGAGAGGTCTGCTGTGCCATGTGGGTCCCCTCCCTGGCCGGCAGCAGGGATTGAACTTGTGCTGCAGCAGCTGCAGTTTGCTTCATATTACGTTGCTTAACCCACTGTGCCACCAGGGAGGCCCAGAACCAAATAGATTTTTGCAATGAGTTAGATTTTCATAGTGCCATGAGTGAGCCCCTAACTACTCTTTAAAAGTTTACAGGTTAAATATTTTCCTTATATTATGTTCATTATGTTATATTATGGCCTTACATATTGTGAATTCCTGTGGAATTTGCTTGTATATTGTAAATTACTGTGATAAAAATATCTTCTAATTCCACAAAACTGAATTGACATTCTTCATCTGTGATCATAGAACAGGTTCCGATTGCCAGGGAGAACTTTTAGTAGCAGTAAAAATTATCCATTAATAAAAGTTATCTATTGATTAATAGTTTTAGATTTATATAGTACTAGAAATATCAGATAGGGATCAATCGGAAAGACAAGCATAGTAAGTTTTCTACTGCATTTAACACAAACTATGTCTCTCCTAAATGCTAATTTCTAAGCTGAAGGAGTTGCAATGTTAAAATGTACACAAAATTGTATGACATTCACATGGAAATCAGTAGGATTTCAAAGTACCACTTTACTGGTTTTTGGGCAGGAACTAATCGGGGGTAGGTGGGGAGCTGGCAAAGAGACAACAACTTGGCAGGGTTATCTGATGCCATCATTTGTGGGGTGGTGCTGGCGGCTCTGCATCCAGGCAGTGTCTTCCTATATGACACAACAGACTGGTGGTTCTTCTGGTGCCAGCTGCCATTGAGATCAGTGGTCCAAGTGGCCTCTTCATTTCAATAATAAAGGCAATGCCACTTGACACGACAGACTGAAGGTAGCAAAGAGGCCACCAGGGAAGTCATGATTCATACATTTAAGTGACAAATGACATTCACATGCATCCTGCTCCAAAGGTAGGGCCTATAATTTGCAATATTATAGCAGTGAATCTGATTATTACTAGTGGGATCGGAATAAGGACACCTGGGTTTTTATGTCCAGATCTGACACGATATATAACTCCAGCAAGTCATTTCAGTTCCCTGCACTTTAAACTGGCATTCTAGAATGGGTGTGTTGCCACCTGCTCAGCTGGGAAGAATCCTATGAAAGATCTGACATTTATATGATGCTTAAATACATTTCAGACCAATTAAAGTTGAAAGTCCAATTTATAATGACTGACTTAGACTATTTTAGGGAAAATGTAAATAAATACCATAAACTGTCATTAAGCCTTTTATGAAAGGCTGTTAAGAAACCAACTCATGCACACGGATGGTAGAGGGGCTACCATGTGCGAGT
Source organism: Galemys pyrenaicus (assembly GCA_019455555.1). Classification (NCBI taxonomy): domain Eukaryota; kingdom Metazoa; phylum Chordata; class Mammalia; order Eulipotyphla; family Talpidae; genus Galemys; species Galemys pyrenaicus. The sequence goes on along the minus strand of JAGFMF010011747.1, from coordinate 4,539,091 downwards.
GAACTGTCCCATGGCATACTACCTGACATTGTGAACAATTAGTGGGAACCAAAGTTGCATAAGTAATCTGTTCTGTCTTCCAAGGCTCCTAGAATAGGCGAACTAGTTCCTTTCTTGAAGACAAATTCCAGTTAGAATGAGAATGCATCTCATTAAATCTAATTATGTGAATTCTTCATTCTCGAATGAATGGCCCTGCCACTTGCTATCTTAGGATGAAACATGACAAAATGCTGCTGGATAAATTCATAACACATGCCAAGATTGACCCGATTGTGGGGATAGAGTCATCTGCCAATGAAATTGCAATAAAATGTATAAAGAAGGAGGAATTCCATCATACTTGAATCAAATTATAGTCTATCAATCTGAGTGAGAAAAAGATTAAATAAAACAAAACATACCTTGTTCCACAGCTCTAAGAATCAGGAAACATCAGTAAACTTGCAATGATGGCAGATTTGTGCAACTGCCAACCGATATTTTTAAATGTGTCTTTTACTTCTTGCTACATTCCTACAACATTACTGCACTATGTAGTCAACATCACAATATGGCTTTGCTGTGTCTTCCAAGAAAAGTCAGATCCATATGTTCTCTTGTTCTTTCTCTCTTTTTTCTGTGACATCTCTCCTTTCTCTCACACTCTCATTTTCTTTTACTTTTTAGTTTTATGAAACAGTATTACTAGTTTTATTCAACAGCTGGAGAAAGACAATTTGACAACATTCATCTATCGCAAAGCCCAGGCTGACCTGCTTCTTTTCCTCCTCTCTCCCCAATGCATAGCAGTAATAAAAGTTCAACAGCTCTAAAAGCGATCGATTCAGAAACGGTGTGGTGCAATTACCAGACCGGATGGCAGCAAAGGCTTCCAGTAAAATAAAGGAAAGACAAATATGGTCTTTGCACTTAGACCAGCCTCTGTTGCACAAACAGCCCCACTGGTCATAAAGAGGCACCAGGTAGTGCCTTGCATGATGGAGTAGGTGAACAGCTGGACAGCAAGGGGCCAGGGAAGACATGTCACCTCTAAGGACTCCAGAGGATTGCGGATAGGCACGTTAGTCCAAGGTAACACTTTTGAGCCTGGACTTGAGAACTTTCAGTAGATTTTTATGTTACTTTCCATATAAGGTCCTGTGCCTCATTATACCTTTCTCATTATTTCATAATTCTAGCCCTTCCCTAGCAACCCTTCCCCCCTTCCATAAAATGAAGCAAATGAAACTGAATCATTAGAGCATCCATTCATTCAAGGCTTCAAAAGTCCAGACAGTAGACTTCCCAATATGTTCACTAGACCCTATCTTTTATGAGGGGGGGGGGGTAAATTTTGTAAAGTGAGCTATTTTAATAACAGAGGGTGAAAAACCACCATACCTTTCCCCTCTACCCTGCCCTCACCAGATTTCCCCTCATGTAGGGGATGATGAAGTGGCTGTCAACATACTTGCAATCTAGTTAATAGCATGTTGAATGGAGTTATAGTCAGTTCTCTGGGGTGACATTATATGTAGTTCACCATCATGTCAATCAAGTTATTGCTCACATCCAGGTGCAGACAGGGCTTCCACGAGCACATCTGCTACCTTCAGTGCTTCCGTGGCACTTCACGACCCTGTGGCCTCTGCTCACCACGATCACAGTCTGTATCTTCACAGACTTGAAAGAATACATAAAGGCTGAATTGATTTTACCAGTATAAAACTGTTGATTCTATTATTAACACACACACACACACACAAAACATTTGATCAACCAGGTTAGAAGACTGGAAAATGCATCTATTCCTAGTGGAAAAGACTATAAAATTGCCTCATGAAAGATATTCAAAGAAAACATAGTATTGTAAGGGAAGGTGCCATCGAAGCATGTCAAGCCGCTTAAAAAGTATGTCACTGTATGCTTTTTGGTGATGTGTATAATATTTATCTGCTTTTAAAAAAATTTAATGTGTCATTTCTTTTCTCACTCTAAATTAGTAGTCATTTTTACATTTAATTTTGAATTCTTTTTCTTAAGCAAGTTACAACACACATTTCCTCTGTATAAGCTTCAGATCCCGCAGAGGGCATATTCCCAGGGCAACCTTTCTCTTGTTTTATCCTCAGGGAAATTCTTGCCATCTTTTGGGCATTATTTGGCTCTCCCCTCTAAGGAATTCCACTGGTCTGGAAGCCTCAAATAAAGATACTTTAACTCACTGAGCACATAGAGGTTCAGCGTAAAAATCCACCCAGCTAATGTCATTCATACAAAGCTTTACAAATTATTCACAGCGTAAACACTGAATTAAAAGACAGCATTTCCCAAAACATGTTCATGTTTGCTAATTTTGTGGGATGAGGATGGGTTTTCATATATAATGAGTTCTTTGAAGCAATCTGAAGCATTTGAAAAGCACTAGGTTTAACGGGGTGACTAGTGGCGTTCTTTATTGCAGGAATTTTTAGAGCCCTTAATACATTAATCAGCAACATGTATACCTAAGAGCAAGGATATAGTATTTATTATTTCCAAAATTTATGTATTCATAATTTCTATTTTTTATAGAAAGGGTAATCTTTTTGGTGGGCCATTCTACAAGAAAGAAAATGGGAAGGAGCCTGGAAAACAAATTTGCCAAGTTAATAGCAAATAGAAACTTTGCTATCAATCTCAAGATCTCAGCTCTATTAGTATAGTACTTAACACATAACCAAGTTATATAGATCTATCTCCTTTGGATCATGAGCCTACCCCCTCCCCGGAAAGTGTGATTACCTCACTCACTGAGTATCTACCTGTTGTTTTGTTATTCAAGCTATTAATGTGACCTGTAGAAGACCTCGAACTATTATAGTCAAGAGAAGAAGGTAATAAGTAGAAGTGAATTTAGAATAGAAATTGAAAACCAGTATGGTAATCACTGTTTTCAGAAGAAGGTAAGGGGGAATTTGAGCCAAACCACAGAGAGAAGATAATATTTTGGTTGGGGTAGAACATAAAACTGAAGCAGCTGACTTAGTTAAGGATGAATGATGGTAAAGTAGTCTCAAAGACACAGAAAACTGTGATCAGAAGCTTGGAATTATATCTGTTTCCCTTATAGCTATACGTTATGTCCCTAACCTAATGACTGATATACATAATAGATGTTCAGATACATTTGCTGAACTAACGTAATTTCATCTTTCTAGCCATCCAGTTAATAGGCATTTCCTTTGCTCAGTTTCCACTTTTACAAATCACTGAATATACTTGTACATATTAGCCTCACAGAAAAGACACGTAACAATACCACTCAGGAACTGAGTATACTAAAGGAATGCAAGAATATGGTCAAGTTCATAGATATGACTTCAACAATGGGTGCTTCACAAATGTTCACTCACTCCACGATGTTCTGTAAAGCCCAAGTATTTTTCCCTCTTACTCATCACTATGGATTAAAATGGTGTTTGGGGAAGATAATATGACAGTGTTCCCTGTCCACCCACACTGTGCTGCTGACAAGGGGCTGTGTTCAGTTCTGGAGCAATTTGTATTTCTCTTTCCAGTCTCCATTGAGGTTAGTTGAAAAGTAAGGACACAGTTAGTGATGCTAGCAGCAGAACACAGAGGTGATACATTTCCAGTGTTATTTTAGAGGGGCAATTTGGCTGGAGAACCACTGCAGTGATAAGCTGAGAAATTATGGTCTGTGAACAAATCACATTGACAACGTGAAATATATAAGGTAGAATGCAAATTGTCCCCAGCACTAATATACTTGTCCATTTTAGCCCCAATGAATCAGGGATGTTTTGCCCCTAAAATAAAAAGAAACATAATTTAAAAAGAAGCTATAACTTCGACTCTGTGGTTCATTCTACCCGGAGTGACTCCTCCATTGTCTTGATCTGGTAAACTTTTAGCCATCCTTCACTGCTGGTTCAGACCTTTTACCCCAGCATAGACTATCCTGCATCTAGCAAAGAAAACAAGCAGCCCTGTTATCTTTGCTCCCTGGATAAGTTGAATCTAATCCTATTTTTCTAGTATATACTTGCTTTGGGACTTCATCAAAGACTTAGATTTAAAAGACTTAAGGTTAAATACAATTCATCTTTATCTAAAATCCCAGCACCTCATACACTATCTGCTACCAATGTAAACTCAGTAAATGATGCCCATTATTGTTATTACTTTGAAAAATAATACATTAAGTATATAAAGGAGTCAGCTGAGTTGCTGACATTGTATCTATTCAATAACTCCAACTTCATCAGTCTTACCCTTCTCAAAACACCATCACCTTGACTTTCTGCAATTTTATTTGTATAAACATTTCCTGCATTTGACTAGAATGACCACTTTCTCTTTTCCACCCATTCAAAATCTTAGCAATGATAAAAGTCCAGCTCCGAAATACTCTTCTTTGAGGCGGGAAAAGTATTTTCAAACCATATAACTAAGATAAACTATGCATGCGACTCCATAATAAAAAAAAGTAAAAAAATAAAAATAAAAATAGGCAGAATAACTTGTCATTTTACCAGCAAAGACATACAACTAGCCAACAGGAGCACAAAGAGAAGTTCGATATTATTAATCACCAGGGAAAAGCATCTTAAAGCCACAATGACATAATCACCACACACATTAGAATGCTTAATTATCAAAAAGACAAGACATAACAAGTTTTGGCAATTATGTGAAGAAAAGGAAGCCCTAGTACAATTTTGGTGGGAATATATATATTGCTGTAACCACTAAGGAACAGTCTGAAGGTTACCCAAGAAATTAAACATAGAACTGCCATAAATTCTAGCAATTCCACTTCTGGGTCTATATCCAAAGGAAATGAAAACAGGATATAAAAAAAATACATGAATTTCCATGTTTACTGAAACATTATTTACATTAGCAAGGCTATGGAAACAACCTAAATTCCAATAAGAAGAATAGTGGGTAAAGAAAATGTAGTTTATACATACGATGGGATGTTACTCAGGTGTGAAAAAGAAAGTACTCTTAACATGTATTTCAGCATGGATGGACCTTGATGGCAATATGCAAAGTGAAATAAATCAGAGAAATACAAATACTGTATGATCTCATTTAAATGTAGAATAAAAAAAAAAGTTGAACTTGTATAAACAGAGAGTAGAATGAGATGGGGATGGGCAATAGGGGGATAGTGGCCAAAGGATAAAAACTCCCCATAGAAGATGAGTAAGTTCTGGAGAGTCTATGAATAATATTGTAGTTAAATGTATTATATACTTAAAAGTTAAGATAGCAGATCTTAAATGATTTCATCACAAAAAGCTAATGGTAATTGTGTAATGTACTGGAGGTATTAGTTAACGTTAGTTACAGGGATAATCATGTTATAGTATATAAATATATTAAATCCACACACTATACACTTTAAAATTACACAATTGTATATGTCAATTATATATCAAAGCTGAAAAAAAGAGGTAACCTCATTTGTGAAGACTTCCCTGACTAAAGACTTCCACTCCTAAAACAGTAGGATGAGCTTTACCAATTATTATTGTCAATAGCACAAAACTTTAGATTCTGGTTCCCCAATAATTTATAGTACCTAACTTACATTTAATTACATAATATCAAAGTTATAATTCTGTGAAGCAGGCAGGAGCTATATTGAATAAAATCTTTGAAGTAGAACATTCTACGCACACGATTGTATTTCTCTCAAAAATCAGCTGCTTGAAATCCAGTAATTCCACTATTAGGTATCGATCCAAATATGCAAAAACACTAATTTGAAGGGCTACATGAACTCCTATGTCCACTGTAGCACTATTTATAATAGCCAAGTTGAAGAAAAAAACCTAAGTGTACAAAAATAGATGAATGAATTAAGAAGATGTGGTGTGCATAAACACAATGGAATACTACTCAGCTATAAAAAAGATAAACTTTTACCATTTACAACAACATGAGTGGAACTGGAGATGATTGTGCTAAACAATGAGCCAGAAGGAGAAATAAATGCTAGATGGTACCACAAATGTGGAATAAAGAGAAACAAAACAAAACAAAACCAAATCAATAACAAACCCTAGAAATCTGACTATAGAAATAAAACTTCAAGGGGAGGAAAGAAAGGGGGAAAATGGGGAGGGAGCGTAATGGATATGGTACAAGATTTATGGTTACCTTGGTGGTAGGTGTGGTGCACTATACACCTGAAGGTTATTATGCTATATCTCAAACACCTCAAATTCATATCCAGCATTGTAAATCAATGTTACGTCAATTATAGAAAAAAAGCAGATCTGACTACAAAACTGAAAGGCTAAAAATCTATTTGACTTCTATTACCAGTAAAGTTTGACTAGTCATACTTCAAACCTTTTCTCTACCACACCATATGCAGAGACAAATTTGTAGAATTTGTAAATTTTTTTTCAGTTTTATGCCAGGTCTGGGCACCAACAGACCTGCATCCATCCACAGCAGGGACTGGTGCTCTGGCTCCCTCCTGTTTTCTCATTTGCAGGTCTACCCTCTGACAATTCCCAGGACTCTGCAGGGACAGGGCATATGAATGAGCATTTACATTGACTAATTCCCCAAATGCCTTTGAATCCACTTCTAGTGTGGGGAGTGAAATAACCAGATAAAAGCAGAAATACTTTTTGTGAGCCTCACCTTGAATTGCTGGAGGGAATAACTTGCTGCTGTCCCAACAAGTAAGAAAGAGGTTTGAACACCTGGATTACATAATGTTCAAAAGGACCTAAAAGAACCATGACTCCTCTGGCAGAGAATTAGTAAACAATGTGCTTCAGAAAACCTGGAATATAGGGTTTTATGAGTCTTTTGGGCCAATTTACCTTCTTCCCAGTCTATTTCCTGCCCTCCTAGCTCCAAGTTGTCTTGTGTCATCCACAGCCCATCAAGTACCCAAAGTCTCCTTTCACTCACTAAGCATCCCTCTCTGTGTATTATTTGGAGTTTCATTTCTCAATTATTTCCCCAATTTCCAAACTTGGGAATCAACTCACCCATTCAAAAAAAAAAAAAAAGGGTAAGTCACATAAAATTATGTAATTTGCATCGAAATTGACCTTTCCTGAAATGTTTTTGCCTTAAACTCTTATTTCAACTATGATGTAGGTGACCCTATCACAACAGAATAATCCATTCCAGAACTCCCAAGAAAACATGCTTACAATATCTCAGTGGAGAGTTCCCTGCCTATTCCTTAGCAGGCGCCTTCCATGTACCATGCTAAGTACTCACAGAGAAATGTTAAACAGGACTCAGGGAAGCCGAAGCACCTTAACCAGCTCTCTCCAGATGGAAGGTAGGGACATAATGAGAACACACAGTTGAGTCTTTACAGATGAACCCACATATTCTAACACTGCCCTGAGCCTTTAGTAGCCACTGTCTCTATAGTCAAGTGGAAGATTCAGACTGACTCACAACTCTCTCCGTCATCTGCACAGGGAATACCTGTACTAACTCTTTGACCAAGCTCTCCAACTCTGATATTATTTGAATAGCTCTCCCAGGATCCTGCTCAGATGATAAGAGACTGTGTGTGTGCCACAGGGAGTAGGGGGAGGAGGGTGGGGTACATTAAATTACTTTAGTAAACAATAGTTTTAAAATCTGAAATTCCACTGACCTAGGTGTGAGTTTTGACTGAACCCTAGACCAGCTGTGAGTCATTAGGCAAGTTGAATGATTCAATCCTCTGGGTCTATTTTTTGTTTTGTTTTGTTTTAACAGTTCTCAAACTGGACTCATAGAGTTGGGGAAGGGGGTGGCGGGAGGATCAAGACTTTAACCCTTCATATTACAACCATAGTCTTCATGACAACCCTATCAGCTATTATCATTAACTCATCATACAGAGAAAAATAAAGCTCAGAGGGGTTAAGTGATTATCTAAATTTACATAACTGGTAAGTGGTAACCTGAGACACTGTCCAGAATACTAGGCTGCTTCTGAATTTAACATGCATTGATCATATGTGCACATCTTATGGGCTTGCAGTGAGAGGATATTAACTATTACATGCAAATTAGCTATGTCTGTGCCAGGTACACTGTAGACACCCAATAAATGTTAGTTGTTTATGGTTCTCTTTGCATTATGCTCAGTACATTTTTGCTATTTGATTTGCTGGAGAAACAAATTTAAAATAACAATCAGCATGTGCCATTAGAAGAAATGCAATATTCTATATACAAAGCCCTTAAAGCTCCCTGTCCAATAACTGGGAACATCTGGACAAATGAGTGGAGAGCTGTGAGAACAGGTGTGTCACCTGGGTGATGCAGGAAGGTAGACAGCTGTTGTCTCTTGGTGGTATAGCTTCTTCAGAAATCAAATGTCAACAGTGCTCTTGTGGATTTTCATGAACTGAGCATTCAGTGATACTCAGAAATACTCAACGTTTCCCCAGAGATATAGTAGCATAACAACTAATCCCCTCCCAGCCCTTCTCAGGGTTTAGTAGTCTCCTCCCACTGTGTGCTTCTGTTTTACCAGGAACAGGGTCTATGCAATAGCCAGCCCTCCTCCAGCCCCCTGGACCGTTGCTGGATTGCTGACCTCCATGTAGGGAAAATGGAGTGGTTCAGGCTCTTTTTCACCTCCTGCCACTAGTGCCAATGGGTACCACCTGAGGCCTTGCTTTCCTCCCAGGTTCATTGTCCACACAAGCTATTATGTTGATGCAAAAGGCACGTGGGAGCATGAGCACAGGCACGCACGGATGCTCAGGGCAGAGAAGCATGGGTGCCAGTCATGCGTACCTTTGATTACCAACACCAGAGTCTAGAAGCCAGGAGCACAGGGTTTGTGCACATGTAAATACAGACCTTGGGCCGTGGAGAAAGGGTTAAAAGGGGGTTCTCAGCTCTGGCATTCACAGTATCACTGTGTGGCTAAAGGCACTCTGTTGCCTCCCTGTCTGCTGGTCTGCCTATGTCCAATCCCCTGATTCAGCACTAGAGGTATGTTAGACATACCGAAGACTCTAAAACTCTCTTTCTTCTAGCCAGATCAACAATGAGTCTGCCCAGCCTGGGCTGGTCACACAATACTCCATAATTGACTGAATGAGGACAGACAGCTCACCAATTCAAGGTGCATGGTGCACCCCAGGTCCCTCAAATACTCTTAGGGAAAGAAATGTAACCCAAGTGTGTTGAAAAATAACCACATAAATTTCCTTAAAAGAGAAAATGACAAAAGGAAAAAGCATTTGTATAGGGTAATCATAGCCAAGGTTTCATGAAAGCTGCATTTTCCACCAAATCATATTAATACAAAATGTTAATCACTTGGTCCTAGGATTAGACCATATCCAACCAGATGAGATTATTTGGATTGAATATTCTTACTATTTTTGTGGTCTTTATTTTGTAAAAACAAAATCTGAGCATAGAGCAGAAAGTTAGGGACCAAGAGAGGCAGAGAAAGAGAACGAGAACGAGGGAGTTTATGTGTGGAGAAGATGCACATGAGGTAATATGTACTTAGTAACTAAGCGATATCATGCTGTGTTCTGAGAAATCTAACAGGAAACTTCTCTTAACAATCCTTGGAGTAACTATGGTTTATGCCTGAGTTGGCCTCTAATCTATGTCTATCTTTTAAGAGATCCCTCCTATGTTTTCCCAGAATGCACCTTCTCCTGCTTGGCAGGCAAGAGGAGTGTAAACAGTGTGCTAGCTCACAGTTGTCTTGTGATTAGGGAAGATTACAGAGAGAAAGCACTGAATCCAAAAATATTCTGATTATTTCCCTTGTCAGAGGAACAGTGAAGAGCAAATTCGAAGAACGATGTCCTGAATGAATGCCACCCCATCTCCATACCTACGAATCTCAAGCACCTCGGATTACAGTGCCCAGTAAGCCAAGAACCAGACTTCCTAAATGAGGGACAACTGGTAAGGAGAGTGGTGGATATATAAATGAGGTATAACGGAGGAGAGACATGTAGGGGCTTGGAAGAGGGATGTGTGAAGAGATACATGGGTCAAAGAAACAAGGACCAGTGGCTCCCAGACCTTGACAAAGACAATGGCAGCTATTATCTTGACCTCATGGTAGAGTAAGTGAAACATTTTGAATTTTGTATCTTTCCTTCTTTCCTAGAACTCTGGCATTTCTTTTGATTTCCTGCTAGAAGGTACCTTAAACTTGTGGCAAGCTGTCACCGCCACATTGCCCCATGCTGTCTGGGTTTGGTACTTGCCTATGATGGGATGGTTACCTTTTGGAGTTTTAATGGGAAATTATTATTTGAAATCCTTCTTACTCTCTCTGTTCACAAATGCTATTAAAAATATTTCACACCAAGAATGTGCTTTCTTTCCCATCTTGTGTGTGAATGACCAGATCTCCTTAGAGCGTTTATCCCTCAACAGTTTGATGTCTCTTCACACACCTCGCAGTCATTTGGTTATACCCTAACACCCTAACAAAATGTTACTTTACACATGCCAGTTATTCTGTGTGTGGATACCGATCTTAGGGCAGAGTTAAGTGATAAAGGTCACTGAGTCAAAACACTCTGAAAATGTCCTTATTGGTCCATTAATTGCAATGTAATGTCACTACTCAGGAAGCACAATATTGGCATTTTGCCTTTAGCAGGTATTTTTGTTTATCCATTTAAGTACTGGATGAAGATATTCACTTGTATTTAGAGACCATGTTGCATGAAAAAAAAATCTATATCCTCCCTAAGATGTTCAAAACAGGCCATCTCAAGACATGTCACTTTTACTATTAACTACCTAAAAGACTAAAATTAGGGTATTACCCAAAGTTAGTATTTTCATCAGATATAACCATTCTGTTGAAAAAACCTGTCCATAAGGCAGTACAAACACCTAATTATATAATAACTAGTCATCATATGAATCACTTTTCTCTTACCACATGTCTTCCTTTTTTATACTTGAAGCCTCAGGCTTGTATCACATTCCTGAGCTCAAGATACATGGCCGCATTTTTCCCCATTGGCTTTGCAGTCCTCCTTTCTATGTAGATTTCCTATATATATGTAGTTATTTTTTTTTCCATCCTACTGATGTCTGATGTTAAATTTATGACTTGAATAGTCTGAGAAGAATCAACAGGAGTAAAGGGAAAGTTCCCTTCTTCCAGAACAACCTTTTAGGCCTAGAATTACAGTATACTCAAGGTAGAAAGATGCCAAACCCTGAGAGACCAGCAGGGGTGCAGAGATTGAAGTTTTGAGACTTTTAAGCCTCCCACTTACTCTGACTCCCAACATTAGCTCATTGAAGAAAAGTGTGGTTAGAAATACCACACTATGGGCCTCCCTGGTGGCGCAGTGGGTTAAGAAACACACTATGAAGCAAACCACAGCCACTGCAGTACGAGTTCGATCCCTGCTGCCGGCCAGGAGGGGAACCCACATGGTGTGGCAGACCTCTCCTGCTGTGCCCGCTGCTCCCCTCAGCAGTGTACTTCCCTTGATCTGCCTGTTCTGCTCCCGCTCTCTGTGGTGAATCCTCTCACCCCCCACACCTCTGGCCTGTACCCCAGTGCTTGTATGCATAAATAAATAAATCTTTAAAAAAAAAAAAAGAAATACCACACTATTTCAATTATTCTTGGATGTTCTCTAACTGGTACTTTATCTCCCATCCTGTTCTCATCCACCTTCTGCATCACTGAGGTTTCAAAAGTCAAAACATATGTGCTGTAAGTATGTTCACATGAAGAGAATAGTCACAGGTGTAGGTAAGAAAAATATACAATCTCAAAATAAGCTTCTGTGCCACAGGGTTATTTCCAGCAGGTTATTTTTAAGAATCAACAGAAAAGTGAAAAGTTCTGAAAACTGAGTAACAGTTGCCTTTTTATAGGAGGTTTTCACATTTATAAGTTAAAATCCCCATTTGCAGGAGAGTGGAGGATGGTCAAATCTCTAGACACTCATTAATGGAGAAAGCATTGATTTAAATCTGCATAACAAACATACCCTCCTTCACCCTGGTAACTGATTCCTCCCACTCTGAACACTTTCTTTTGCATTAGCTGGAAAAGGTATTTAAGGTTGTGTCTTCACCCATTTCAAGGAATTATTCAGTATTTCTGGCTGTCCCCCACATATACAGGAAGTACACAAGTTATTAAATTTGTTTCTTTTTCTCCTATTAATCTGTCTTTTATTACAAGGAAGAGGATCTCAGCCAAGAACCTAGAAGGATGGAAGAAAAATTACTTTTCCTCCCCTGCATAGTAATATGTTACTATTTGTTCACTACAGAGCCTTCAGAAAAAGATTATTGCAGGATTTTACCCTACAGGATGTAATTATTAGCACTGGTGTTTTATAAGTGCCGCCAATATTCAGAAGCAACTTTAACTTTTCATGACTCCAAATTGAAAGTATACATTGCCAGGGTAGAGGTAGGCAGTGGCACAATGATTTCTATAGCCCTGTATAGGGCTTGGTCTACAGAAAGGGCTCAATTAATGCTTGTTGGTTGAATGAATGAGAATTGGATCATTAAATGAGAAGTTTGTAAACTAGCGGATTAGATGATCAATATTTGATTTCCAGCTGTAACTGGAGCTTTTCCTCATTTTACATCTTTGCATTATTCAAGCTTGACTGCAATAAATGGCCATTTCATCAAGTGCCCTCTTTCCTCTCCCTGTCTGAATTTGTTCCTCTCCTCACAGCAGAAGCAAATGAGCTCCAGCCTTTTAAGAGTGAGTAATAAACACTCAACCTGTCAGACTTCAGCTGGGGTTATCGATGGAAAATAGCTTGGTGAATAGTCTTTGCTTGAGTGATAAACTTGTATATCAGAAAGTAAATCTAGTGGAAAAAAAAATCTACCCACAACTTGCACTAGCGATTGGAAGACTTCTACTAATGGTAAGGATCCTTTTTCTTAATTCTGAGAAACTCTACTTTATTTTGTACCTATCTTTTATTCCTCTGATAACCTACATCCCTTCTCCCAAATGACAGTATTGCCTGTTTACTGATAAGGAAAATAATACTACTTTGCACTTAACAAGCCTGTTTTTCATATCTTAAACTCAAATATCTACATATTCTACCATTCAAATCAGAAAAATATCCAAAATGCTCCAGGGAGATGTTTTTCATGAAATTAATTCATTAAGTTGAAACTAAGAGTTTGATTTCCCCAGCAGTACCAAAATAGAACTCAGGATTTCAAGATATTATGCCATTGGCTATATTTCTACTATGATTCTGGGACAGTATTTCTATTTAAGCAAAGCAATCATATGGAGGAACTTTTTTCCTTCTCCATTTTAGAAGAAAGGAATGTATGAATAATAAAATTTTTGCAAGAAGTTATACAGCTAGTGCCATATTAGGAATATAAACTCATGTTTGTGTAATTACAAATTCATGCCATTTCCACTTAATTCAGATCATGGAAAAGTAGTTTATTAGTGTGGATGAAGAGGTCATATGTTGCATTTGAACACTTCTTTAAGTCAAATTACAAGGTTCTGTTTTCTGATGTGAAAAAAAAATTGCATAATCTCTCCAAACAGAAATATTGGGGATTATTATTATTATATATTATAACACACACACACACATACATATGGCCACATTCTAATTCTTAAACCTGTTACCTACCATGGAACAAGAATTAAGACTGGTAATTAGTTGACCTGCAAATAAGGTGAGTATACTAGTTACTCAGGTGGATCCATTGTAATCACAGGGTCTTGAAAAGTAAAATGAGGAAAGAAGAGAGAACAATATATGAAACTCTCAGCCAGATATTGTTGCCTTTTAAATGGAGAAAGGAGCCCCGAAGCCAAGGAATGCAAGTGACTTCTAGAATTTGGAAGAGGCAAGGAAGTGGATTCTCCCCTAGAACCTAGAACCTCCAGAGAGTAACTTACCCTACTCACACCTTGACTTTAGTTCAGAGAGACCTAGGTTGAACTTCTAACTTATAATAAACTCATATTGCTTTAACCATAGAGTTGGTGGCAACTTACTACAATCACAAAAGAAAAACAATACAGGAATAAGTGGGGTTTAAACACAATATACAAACAAACATGAAGCCTCCCTGGTGGCACAGTGGGTTAGCAACGCACTATGAAGCAAACCGCAGCCACTGCAGCACGAGTTCAATCCCTGCCACCGGCTAGGGAGGGGCTCCACTTGTATGTATAAATGAATAAAAATATTTTTAAAAAATAAACACAATATACAAACAAACAGAGATAGACACAAAAATAAGGGGAAAAAAAACAACCAGTGAAACAAGAGTCACTTTCCAAATGTATGCTCCCTGAGTGGTCTCCATTGTAACTCACTGGTGAGACTTTCCAAAACAGAAAAGATTGCCCCAGATCTTGAGATCTAGATTGTCTTGAGACTGTATCTAGATCTCAAGGATGGGTTAGCTGAGGTTTAGCCTATTCCCAGGAACAACTGCAGAGGCCCTCAAACTTTTGTATTTTTCAGATCACCTGGAGGGTTACTGTAGGGTTAGAGAAATCAGGTCTTTCCACCCTCCCCCGTCTGCTAAGAACCATCCCGAACCTTGCTCCTGTACCGCCCTTCCTGGCTGCTACAATTGGCGTAGTCGGCAGGATGGTTCGATGCAGACGAGTGCAGAGCCCTAAGAAGACTGCAGGAGGGACTGAGAGGTGGCAGGCCACGAACATGTAACGTTGGTGGAGAAATGGCAGCACAGGAGGTTGCCGAAGGTCCAGGAGCTGCAGGAAAAGCTGAAGACACTGCGGGAAGAGCCAAAGATGCCACAGGAGTGCAGGAAGTGGACCGGTTCGGGAGCTGGGGGACAAGACCTCAAGTGGAGGAGGAGACGCCTGCGAGGACCAGTCCATGACCCCTGAGGCAGCAGACTGAAAGAGGACCACGATTCAGAGCTCGCTCACTGCTGATGCAAGGAAAGTATTAATGGACTTGGACTGACAATCCCGCCAGAAGGCTGGGAAAATTTGGCAGGTTATGCTTATGGGACCCTGGAGGTGGATGATTGTTTGTAAACCCCAGGAGATGAAAGTAGAGGCATGGCCAGTGGGCTTTGGTGGCCGAAAGCAGCCTGAAAAAGCCTAGAGAAGGCAAAAGCTGCCACTAAGGTGGGGAAACCCAGAGTGGCTGGTAAGCAGCCTGTTTGTTAAAGAAGGCCTGTGAGTTTCTTAAAATCACCTGTGAGTGATGCCCCACTTGTTAAGTGAGGGTGAGGAGCTGAGGAACCGTCCTAGGGGGACAGGAAGGGAAGGTGGCTTGTGGTGGAGCCCATAGCCAAAGAAGGGGGCCCAAGAGAGGCCGCATGTGGAGCTTGTATCCATGGATCCCTGACCTGTGTGCACATGCACAGGGTTGGCCTGAGTGCAGGGGCTGCGTGTCACATGTGGCTATGAAAAGCCGAGTGTTGGAGTGACAGCAGAGAGTACCCTGGGGATTGGGTGATTACCCCCAAAGAGTATAGAATCGCCAATCCCGAGAGTGAGAGCATCCTGGGGGTGGGTACGGTGTGTGGCTTGTGGCTGAGACCACAGCCAGAGAAGGCCAGGAAGCCTGACGGTTCCTGGTGTGTGACAGCAGATGGCGTGAGTGGTTCCCACCTCATATGATCCATGCTTTTGGCAGCAGACACGGTGGATCATCTGCTGGTGCAATAATCTTGTCTTTTGCCCCTCAATTGGTGCCCTGCCTAGGCGTATTTGTGTTCATTTGTACTATGTTGTATTTTGCTGCACTGCCTTATTGTATTTACTTTTGTCATGGCTGTATTCACATTTGCCCAGAAAAAACTTGTTTAATTTGTATGGTGGAAAAACCTGAGGGGATGGACTGTAGAATCAGAGAAGTCAGGTCTTTCCACCCTCCCACTACTGTGATGATGGACACCTGCGGTGCTGTGAGCATTCCAGGGTGGGCATGAGCAAGTGGGCGCACAAGAGTTGGACACAGGCTTAAATGGGCGGTGTCGTGAGGATGACAGGACAAACAGGACCGACCAACAGACCAAAGAGCAGCAGTGAAAGCGAGAGCAGCAAAAGAGAGAGAGAGGCTGGCAGGCCTCCCAGCCCCCCGGCAATCATGCCTGCCATGTACCTGATGCCACCTCTGATGTAGAGATCAATAAAAGCATGAAAAGCCACCAAGGGTTCCAAGACTCCTTCCTTTACCCCCATCTGCTAAGAACCATCCCAAACCTTGCTCCTGTGCTGCCCTTCCCGGCCGTTACAGTTACATTCCAGAGACTAATTTGAGAACCACTTTCTAAGCAGGGGTCATTTTTTGGAGAATGACCTGGTCTAATAGTGTTGAGTGCAATTCACAGATTTTTTAAAATCCAAAGAACCAGTGGCTATGGAAAAACAAGTTTTCCAAAAATGCCACAGCTTCTGGAATTTCAGATCACAACTTACTGGCTTTGCTTATTAATGTTCAGCTTCATCCAGCAAAGTTGGAAATCATCTAGCATGTCTTATGGTCAGTATCCTGCTTTTCTCTGCTCTTTATTTTTGACCATTATTAAGAAGAGATGCTGTTAAAGAAGGAAATTAAATCATCTCACCTTCTCAGGGTTCATTCCACCCTGCCAGGTTATCATGGTTTTTATTTTTCTAATTACTCCAGTATGCTAATACAATGATCTCAATGAATTCATGAAACTTTCAAAGGCAAGGATCATGTGCTCTGCTTTCACATACCTGATATTATACTATTCACCTAGTGACTTGACTTTGCTCTAGGACAACATTACTAAATGTCTAGCTATAGAAGTAGAACTGAAGGTTCAGCTGTGCCACTTAATTTGGCTCCCCTTTCCATCATGGGAACACTGTGACAATTAAGAAGTATATTCACTTTCTTTGACTATATTTTTCATTTGTTTTTACTTCTTGGGATGAAATAAATGATGTCTAAAATTTTAGTTCACAGAGCTTTTGTTCAGGTTAACAGAAAACATAAAACCAGACTTCAGTCCCCTTAGCTGGAGGTTGCAAAATGGCAGCCTACAAGGCAAATTACTTTATTTGGTCCAATAAGGGCTTTAATTAGACACCAATACTTTATTTTTTTAAAGATTTATTTATTTATACATACAAGAGCTGGGGTACAAGGCCAGAGTCCAGGGAGGTGAGAGGACTCACCAGAGACAGAGTGGGGAGCAGAACAGGCAGACTGACTGAAACACACTGCTGAGGGAGCAGCAAGTGAGGCAGGAGAGGTCTGCTGTGCCATGTGGGTCCCCTCCCTGGCTGGAGGCAAGGATCGAACTTGTGCTGCAGTGGCTGCAATTTGCTTTATAGTGCATTGCTTAACCCACTGCACCACCAGGGAGGCTCTAGACACCAATACTTTAAAAACAGGGTACTTAACTTACAGAGAAGATAGCTGGCTTCTTTAGAAAGACCTGGCACCTCTAGACTCACATCCCTGAATGATGATAATGGTTGGAAGAAGAGTGACCTCTTCAGCTGGGGCCTGTACTCACTAGTTTGCCATCCAACTGCTTCCTTTAGGCCTTTAGAAAAAAATGAGTTTTGAATGGGTTTATCCACCTCTGCATCAGCTCCAAGTATTCAAGGTCTAATCTGGCCTGTGCCAATGCTGTCATGCCAAAGCCAGTCAACTCCCCAGCGCACTCTTCCAGTCACAGTCAACAACAACAGCCTCAGCATCTTGACACTCAAAGAGCACACATGGCCCATTGGCAAAGAGACAAGGACAATCACAGGCCTCAGAACCTGGTAGCACATCCATCTCTCTGTCAAAGAACTCCAAGGATACACAAGTTGACCTGGAACTTATGGGAATAGTGGGAATCCTCCCTGATGACTTTCACCCTTGGCTTTGATTCCTTAACAGAATGTCAGAAAGGAATTAGACTTTGGATCCCTGTACTAGACATTATGTGTAACTGGAACTTCAGATCAATTTCAAAAACTGCTGGACTATGCCACAGAAAGTGCCAAAATCTATGTTACAACTGATATGTAACATGATAGATGGAGGTGGAGGAATAATTCTTTCTGATCGGAAATGGCAATCAGCTGCTGCCTTAGAAGATGCCAGCTGACTAGTGTTTATGATGGATATTCTAGTGGTAACATGTATGACTGATATCTACCAAATTCACCCTGCTAGACCATTTGTCTTGGTAGGAGTCTATAGAAGCTAGTACCACAAGCTAATTATAACTTACAGGGAGAAAAATATTCCTTTTCAACGGAATGTCTCGCTCTTTAATTCTAGAAGCCCTTTTCTCCTTGGGAGTGGGCATGGGTGGGTGATAGTCTCTCCTTTGTCCTGTGTCGTTTCCAGGACCACCAGGTAGATTATATTATATTTTCTTCTTTCAGGACTAAAAGGGCAGTCATTTTTTTCATCTTCCCTCACAGAGAAGCCTGCTACATGGTTTTTTTGTCTATTCCTGCCCTTTCCTATTCTGCCTTCTTTTAGAAAGATAAATTTCTAAAAGCAAAGACTGACTATTCCAAAGGGACCTTTGCCAAGAGAGTATTTGGGGTTCTTTCCCTTATTTATTTTTCATTAAAGAACACTGCATTTGACTCACTTCTCATATTGAAATAGATGAAGCACTCCAGGGAAAGGAATGGGGAGAACTTGAAAAGGGAACTGAAAGTTTGTTTTTGTTTTATTGTTTTTGTTTTTTTCCACAAGAATGGGTTTGGGTAAAACCTCATAGGGAAATAGAAGGAAATGTTATTCTAAGAGTTAGATAAAACACTACACCAGTCAAGGAACCATTCTGTTAGCTTCTCTTGCCTATAAAATAGATGCTGTCCAACTGGTGGCGTACAAGTAAGTTAAATCTGAAGGGGTGCTCCCATAAGAAAAGGCAAAGTGCTCTTTTCAGAAAACATTGTGATTTTCATTATTACACGACAATATAGACATTTTGGTTGATATACTTCATTATAACTGCTGCAATTTCAGGCATGATTTTTCTTTATAGTATGATATTAAGACACAAAAAGAAAAAACTCCCTAGTATCTAGAACATGTTACATGTAAGTAGTGCATGTTATTCTCCTACTGCACATGAACAATGTTATAGAACACCAATTTCAGATAAGTTCAGTCTGAGACCTTGGTAAAAATAAGGCAAAACAGACCATCTCTTAATATTATATATGCACAGACAAAAGCAAGCATGGGTTCCCTCACAAAATACCAAAATTTCCACTCTTCTGGCTAATGAATGCTACTTGATACCCACTGTGACTTTATCCTCACTATAGTCTACTCTCACTGTAGACAAAATTTATTTATTTTTCCCTTTTAGAAATGCCCCTGCTTTATGACCTCCTCTACTCTACAGCAAACCAGGATCCCTCAGACTCTCCCCTAAATCACCCAACAAAATTCCAAATCCTTCAGTAGATTCTTTCCAGCACCCTCTAGCTGTGACACTAAGGTTCCTCGTGGTGAGAATTCTCTTTCTATGCAGCTAGTAATGCGCACAACTTGATCAACCACAGGTGGGTCCCTGATCCTCTCTGGCAAGAGACATTCAGAGTATTATCATAGATAGATGGCAATATCATTGACAATGGCAACATTATAGTTCAAATTCATACTTTGATTTCATCAGCCACTATCTTTATCTCTTATATGAGTTGAAGGGTTCTCCCCAAAAGATGTATCTACCTGGAACATGTAAGTGTGAATTTATTTGGAAAAAAAGGTTTTTGTGGCTGTAATTAAGAATCTGGATATGAGAACATCCTAAATTACCTAGGTGGACCCTCTGGAGATGGGAACAGAGACTTTACCTTGATTCAGACATATGTCCCCCAGAACTGTGCAACAATAAACTGTACTTGTTTTAAGCTACAGGCAGGCGTGAGACGATTTTTACAAAGGCCCTAGAAAATCAATACACCCCTTCCCTGACTCTGCAGAACTACTTGTTCTGCTCATCTTGATCCCCAACCTAGAATGTCCCTTTGCTGTTTGTATAATTCCTATCTGCACTTAAAACTCAGTCCACAAGTTATCTCTCCTGAAAAGACTTCCTGGACCTCCCCCATCTGATTCACATGACTTTCCCTGTGTTTCTGTGACTCTGTGCTTCCCTCTCTGCTAGTTATTTTAACACTGCATTGCAAGCCTGACCTACCTACTTGTCAACCTATTTAGGCTGTGACATCTTTAGGGTAAGGATCATGTCATTTACCTCTTTAACACTTAGATGTTAGTGCCAGTACATATAAATATGAATTGAATGCATGAATGATTGAACAAACAAAGGATTTCTTTGTTTATTCTTCTTGCTTCTTCATCCTTGACAATAATCCTTTATAAGTACTTTTACCTATATAAAGGTACATAGACTACACTAGGAGGATAAAACATGTGGCCAAAAACTTGATAAGACCACTTATTTTTAAGGACATGGTAGCTGCCATAAAAATAAAACAAACAATCCTCCCATAAAAATGTTTCAATACAGGTGAGCTGAGCTTCAGCTCATTCAGAGAACCCAAGGGTCACCAAGTGCAGTGAATGGTTGTGTTGCACATGTCCTGTTCCACTTGTAATCCCACTGGGGCTCCAATATGCAGTCAAAGACGGAATGAGCCTGGATGCAAGCAATACACTTACTGTGGCCTTCTTAAGGCGCTCCTGACTCAATGCAGACACCTGACTTAGCAGTCTCTAGCATACTGGGGAGACCAGGAGCTTCTACATCAGACTGACCTGGTCTTAAATCCTTGTTGTTATCACTTAGCTGTTGTTCCGTTTTACCTCTGGGAACTTCAGTTTTCTCACGATACTGATACTTTTCACCTTGTGATTGTTCTAAAGAGGATGAAATATATAAAGTGTCTGTGTATAGGATGTGCTCAGTGTATGACAGGTAACACAATCTGTTACAAAAGGTAAAATATCTACTACCGGAAATTCAAAATAAATGTTCTTGGGGGGAGGGGGGACTAAAAATAGGGGGAAGAAAACTTCCCATCCTTCATACATAAAGCAAAAACCTGTTACTCTGGAGTTTCAATAATGAATTTCTATCTTAATTGATGCTGCAACCGATCCATGCTTTGCACTCCAGCATACGCTCTCTCTCGGTGATGCTGTGCAGGAAGGAGCTTTTAAATCAGTCAGCGAGCGTAATGAACTCCAATTTTCCTTCGACAAGGGCAAAATTACAAACGTGCTTTTTACTTCCAGACAATTAATTAATTTGTTTACATGATTTCTTTGCTTTGTTTTATTTCATAATTCTTTCCTCTCCACTTGCCTCATCTCAAGGGTTTATTACTAACTTTTTCAGGTGTTTCTCCAAGCAGCAGAGAATAATTTAAGGGGCATTCCTTGCCTTAATGAATTTCAAATTGGGGGAATGAAAGAATAAAATAGACCTCAAAAATAGTTCTAGGAGATGGCTTTAACAATTTTCCCAGACAGGGCCTCCCTGGTGGCACAGCAGGTTGAGCGCCGCACTGTGAAGCATCCCACATAGCAGCGTGAGTTCGATCCCCGGTCAGGGAAGAGACACACATGATGCAACAGACTTCTCCTGCCTTGCCCACTGCTCCCCTCAGCAGTGTATTTCAATAGATCTGCCTGTTCTGCTCCCCGCTCTTTCTCTAGTGAATCCTCTCACCGACCCTGCCTCTGGCCTGTACCCCAGCTCTTGTATGCATAAATAAATAAATCTTAAAAAAAATGATTTTCCCAGACAGATACCACATTCTTTCTTCAGTACACCTGTTGGTACACCTCTATTGTCAACATCTAGATAGGGGTCAATGTTTCTTCCAAGGTGTCTACACACAGGAAGATCCATGATGGAGTGTATGATCAGCAACGTGAATATGTCCTCAGGGACTTTTCATCTTCCTGGTGTTCCAGGACACTTCCTGATTCATTCTTATGCAAATCGTGTTTTTCCCCAAATGATCATGGCCACTTTTCCATTATACACTTTGATTGGTGTTTTCAACCACTAACAAGCCACTCTTGGCAGGTAGGGCCCTTTCATGCCTTTTCATTTCTTGTGTGTTTTCTTTTTTAAACATTGCCATGTTTTTGATTGCTATGAGACTCTCCCATAAATCTGTGTTTTCAAATTCTGAATAGAACTCACACAGATTCCCCTAGGAGAGTTTCATTTTACAGAACTCACATAAAAGCCATGAAAGTTCTGAGCTCTAAGTCATTCAAAGAGTTCACACAGAGGTTAGAGGGGCTGAATTTGAACATCCACTTATTCATTCTGTAGATACAGGGTCTCTCCTGTAATAGATACTGTATTGAGTACATTAGACATAAACTCTCTTAATTCATCCATTTGACATGATTATTATTTGCAGAGCCCCTGGACCCAAGGTGACCTTACACCATAGCAGCTGGAGATACTTTCTAATACAAATGCACTGTATTCTGTGTGATGTCCCAAACCTGGCTACTAAACAGGAAGCTGACCTAACAATGTCAATGGACATTCACATCAGTGGATTGAAACTACACTTGAATAGGGCACTGGACTCTCTAGGTTTCGAAGTTTCCATCTGCTGATGATGCAAGTACTAGAATGATCTCCAAGCTCTCTTCCATCAGTAATATGGCATATTCTAGATCTTTTACAATTTTCTCAGTAGAAATAGGATAGGAAGAGAGAGGATAGGAAGAGAAGAAAAAAAAAATCAATATTTCCTAATCACAGATTTTTCCCTTACAGAATAAAATATATTCGAAGGAACACATTTGCAAATTAAGTGCATGCAGTATTCTTAATTGCTAGAAGTTGTTATTAATTACTATTAATTACTATGAAGTATTAAGTAAGCTGAGGATTTTCACCTGAATTGTTTCTCCAGCCCCAGCTAATTAAGTAATCTATCCCCTCTTCTGCTACTTTTACCATGTGCTAGACTATTAGCTGTTCATAGAATGAACACATCATTGAAATATTAATAACTGCAATGATTATTGGATTACAACTGATTTGGAAGGGTTAGAAAGTTTGCATGTTTTGAACCATACCAAAGACAGTCGATAAAATTATTTTGGAGAGAACACTGGATTTGGGGGGAGGATTTTTGTTGTTTTTCAGTTGTCAAAATACACATGAATCACCCGTCCAGGTAAAGACATAGTGGCTCAGTAGATAATCTGTTTCAGTGAGTAACAACATAACTTCCACTATCAAACAGGGCATCTAAGCTGAACTCTTAAAACACAAAATCATACCTCTTCTAAATAATGGTTGGTAGTGACAAAGCTGTTTCCTTTAGAAATGGCACTTGGCACAAAGGTAGAAGATGACAGTTTATACTGAATGAAACAAAAACATCAGACAGGATCTTCAGCATAGCGTGTTGTAAGGAGGCTGTGTAGCATACAGGTCAAGAGCCTGGCATTGGACTGCTTTAACATGAGCTCTACCACTTCCTAGCTATTATCTGTTACTTCACTTTTTTCATTTGAAAAATGGGGATAGTAATAAAATCTATAAAATGGGGAGAGTAACAAATTGCTTCAAGGAGTTTCTTGTGAGAAATAATTACATCACACCACAGAAAACACTTAATTAAACACATGGAGTTATTATTACCTAGTTCTTACGATAAACAAAGATTGGACTAACCAGACACATCCCACATTTCAGTAGAGTTCAGTTATGGGCTCTTTCTTTTTAAGATAAGCATTCAAGAATGCAATGGAGGGTCCTAACTGGGAAGATTTTGAAGGTTGCTAGGGAATTTCCCTTACTGCCATCAATACAGTTTTGCAGAAGTACCTTAAATGTACATTTATTAATCAATGTGCACACTTGTAAAGAGTGTCAACAACTTTGACAGCTCCTTCTCTAATTTCTGTGAAAATAATTACACACTTGGGTGAGAACTTTGGTGTCGTCACTCGACGACACAGGCATAAGGAAAGAAGACCTGCACGCAGTATAAGGGTAACAACATTAGCACTCTTAACCACCTAGACCCATACACCATGGCACATGGAGAACAGTGATATTCACACAGCACTGGGGGTAAGAAGAGAAGACTGATTATGACTGATGGTAACTTTTCTGGAAGATTTGGTCTCCTTCCCCTGCAATCTACCATGGACTGAAGGACTAATATCTCGGGGAGTGTCTTCTGCTGATGTCTACTGGTGGGAACTTCTGGATTTAGAGGTTTTCAGGTAGGCCCAAGGTTTGAAGTCTAAGACCCACCAAATGAGAAGAACTTCAATATTTTTTTTCATTTTCTTCTCAGACTAGCATAGTCTGTTACAGGGCAGGGAGAGGGGCACCCCAGAACCCCCAAAACCTGCCCTCTATAAATGGGTTCTGCTATCCACTGCATTAAGACAAATATATAAGACCTTTAATGGAAAAGAACTTTAATACAACTAGGGTACAATACAGAAAGCACAAAGAATATAGTTACTAAGTTAAGCATCCAAAGTTTCCCATCTCCTTGAGGGTAAAAGTCCAGTCAAATAGGATTGGCCCAAAGCAAGGCCCAAAAGTCTGCCACAAGTCTAAAAGACCTTTCAGTGGAGACCCACAGAAAAGGGTGAGAAATAGTCAGACAAATCTGGGAGGAAAAGAGCAAAATCAAAATCAAGATGCAAGCTGCCATTGTTAACCTCCCCACAGGTCTCTCACTCACATCTGTTCCAACCAGTCCAAGACCAAAAAGCAAGCGCAGTTTCTTCACATGTCCCTCTGCTCCACGTGCCTCCTCCAGGTCTCCTTGCTGCTCTCCATCCTGCTTCCTTCTTCCTCCCTTCCTTCTGTTCTCCTATGTCCTCTCTCCAGCATCTTATCCCTGCTCAGCTCCACCCACTTAGGGTGGAACCGGGATTCTGGAACTTCCCCCTTTCCTGGGGCCCGCCCTGTTACAATTTTATAACTTATGTTTCTAAATATCAGAATTTAAGGTCTATTCATGTGAGCAAATTTCACATGATTAAATTGTTTTAATTTGTTGCAATAGTCAGGAGAAGCTATGCTCTGCTGCAATAAGAAATCCACAGTTTAAAATACACACTCAATATGCACACATACACACACAATACTAATGCTATATCTTATTCAAATAAACACTTGTGCTGGTTAGTGCCCAGACTCCCCCTTTAAGCAAGTTCCTGTGTAAAGGTCAGAAAAGATACAACAAGGAAGGAGAAAAGGTGGGAAAACATAAATAACTCTAAATGATTCATTTTACTCCTGATCACAGTCCATTGATCAGAATTTGCTCCAAATCTAACATCAGTAGAGGGTAGGGAATGTAGAGGAACACATGGATAACTGATGAGAACAATTTCTGTTCCACTTAATCAAAATATTCTCAAGTTTTAGATCATGTATAACTGTCTAATACCTTAGTAACTTCCATTGTGACTTTCTTAGCAACATTATCACAGCAGAAACTCAACAGGGGCCTGCTAAGAATATTACACAAATAGGAAAAATATATTTACTTATTGATGCTCAAAAAAGGTATCAGACTAGATACAATCAATTGTCTGAGCCCATCTCATGTAGAGTGAGATGTCTTTGGTCTTTTATTGATCATATTAAAGCTCATGCCCTGGAAATACACCACCCCTAATTTCCTTAATTCTGCATTCATGTTGCTTTGTTTTCCCCTGACCTTTTTGGTGTATATTAAACATCAAAGCAGTACTTTCTATGAAATGTTATCAATATTTTGCTTTTACCACATTTTCTAAATTTAATATACTCAAAAAAAAAAAAATCTCGGGCCTCCCTGGTGGCGCAGTGGGTTAAGCAACGCACTATGAAGCAGACCGCAGCCACTGCAGCACCAGTTCGATCCCTGCTGCCGGCCAGGGAGGGGA
>JAGFMF010011747.1:4395185-4513191 GCA_019455555.1 Galemys pyrenaicus | reverse complement strand
CTGCTCCCAGCTCTCTGTGGTGAATCCTCTCACCCCCCCACACCTCTGGCCTGTACCCCAGCTCTTGTATGCATAAATAAATAAATCTTTAAAAAAAAAAAAAAAATCTCACAACACTAACCCTACACACACTTTTCCTACCTGGTTATTATGACTTGTGGTGCGGTGTAATTAGTGTGTATATCTCAATAACCTATTATTTCCTTCATAAACTGTCAAACTTTTGCAAGGAGAACTTGGCAAAAAATGATCAAATGCTTGAACTGAAGCACAAATATAAGGTAGCAAGTTTCATGTCCTCCACTGAACAAAAGGCTCCTTGGGGTCAAGTATCTGGAGTTAGACAGATCACATGGGGCAATCAAATCCTTGGTTTCAACAAAGCTTAAAAATTAGGTTATGAGCATAAGATTAACTGAACTGATGCAATGGGACTTTGCCACTTCAAAGAGGGCTGGAAAGGAGGCGCAGATAGCTAATTAAGCTGTGTATTTAAATACAATTGAAATAAATGGGACTAAGGGTTGAATTCTTATCCATCTATATTCTCAATGTAAATATTAGAACAATGTGACATTTTCACTGAAAGATAAGAGGAAATGGGACCCAGAGATAAATAATAATAATAATAATGAAGATATTTCTTGAAGTTTTGTGAGATAAACAGACCCAATGGGCCACTCATTTAAGAGGGCCAGCTTTGGTTCATGTTGCTTCTATAGTTCCCATCAATTCCATAAAAAAGGGAGCACAGGTTTGATAATAGTGTTATATCTGTAAGTCCCATTTTCCCTCTTAAAAGAGAGTCTTGGCACAGAATTATTTTGTTCACTGGTAGAAAATTGCTGACTCTGTACATGAGGAAATAACAATCGTATTTCCCCAACCTTAGTTTCATAGTAGTTGTTTGCCTTATTTCTTCTCTTTAGTCACAGTTAAACTTGAGATTGCATTGAAAGAAAAAAGTGGAAGGAAAGGAGGAAAAGAGGATGGAAAGGAGAAAAAGAGGGAAAAAGAAGGGAGGGAGGAAGTTCTTTTTCTTCAAATCCAAATATGGTAGCAAGGAAAAAATACAGAGAAGAGGCTGCATTACCCATATGGAGAAGTGGAGAAAGTATGAAAAGAATATTTCCTTCCCAGACTTACTCTTCAAGAGCAACCTGAAGAGAACAGTGAAGCATCCTTTCATGGGTACTGATGTGTTCTATCATATGTATGTATACCTACCCACTTATACAAACAGATGCACACCCCAGGATATGTAAAATACACTTTGCAAATTATAATTAAAATAAGTCCATTTCACTTTTCATACAGAATTGTTCTGTTTTGTTTTTTTTTTATTTTGATCTAAACCCTCAATTGAAATTAGATTATGTGAATACAACTGCCTCTTCCACACCAGCCTTACCTAGACTAAGTTTGTCTGGGGAATGGACGACAATGGAGGACTGGGCAAATGTGGGTTTGGGATGAGCAACTATTTCATTACAGATACTATGAAACTAAGTGCATAACCTTCTAAACATGGTATGTTTTAAAGTATATTTGAGATTTTATTATTTCATGTCCTCTTTCCATTCCCACTTTATAGTCAACGAAACAAACCATGAAGATACTATTTCAGAACAGAAGGAAAGAAATAATTTAAAGTCAAACAAATAATTATTTGGAATTCTTTTAGATCAAACCGTGACAATGAGTATAGGTTGGCAGTTTTCAACTTGGGTTGGCATGAGTCTGCATACCGAGAAAATATTTTCATTCTTATTTGACTTGATTAAAGAATCACAAGGATGAACACACACACACACACACACACCCCTGCCAAAATTCTTTTTTTAGACTTCATTCTGCTTGAATGCTTCCCCACAAATATTTAGTTTTTAGCCATAAAATTTCAGAAAAGAACTTAATTTTGCTAGGAAAATTTAACCATTTATGTGTGTGTGTGTGTGTTAGCTTTAATAACCATTTATGTGTGTGTGCATATATATATATATGTTAGCTTTAATAACATATATATGTTAGCTTTAATATATGTTTGCTTTTACCACAGTCTCACTTTGGGAAAATTGCTATTTCTGGTAGGATGGGAATTTAATACTCTATTAACTATTGATTTAACCATGTTTTCTCTTTCTCACAAGAGCGATAACTCTCTGATACAGGTGCTGTTAGCCACTTAACACGTATGTCCCTATTCTTTACTTTCTGAAAAGAGGCCTGAGGTCACATATATTAAATAACTGGTTCAGATGTGACAATTGGTTGATGTAAAATTGAGTGGTAAGCTGGGATTTAAAGTGAGATCTGCACAATACCAAACAGTGCTTTTCCTACTATGTCATATTTAATTTTTTATGAGACTTCATTATATCACATGTTAAGTGAAAAAGGAAGAGCAAAATCAACCAAGAAATATGTTTAGAAAAGTCTATCTGTAATATCTTTTTGTCTTCTTGGTTTTTTAAGTCATTTTCTAGACTCACTAGAAATTTTAAGCACATATTTTTATCATACAGATTTTAGTAAATTCTAGGAGCCAAATCACCTGTAATCCCACCACTTACTGTTTTCATTTGAGAATATAGATCCTTCCAAGAGTTGTCAGATGCAGACATAGTCATAAAGAACTATTGCTAAAAAGGATCTTTTATAACTTGCTCTACTTTTTGCCCCTTACATTTTGGATGTCCATCAATGTAATTAAATATTAGCCTAAAATATCAAATTAAATATTCTTCTAAAGTATACCGATGTGTCTGATTGTGTATTTAGAATAGCAGAGAACTTAATCATAGCTCTCCATGCCTTTCATAAAAGAAGATGATAATAAAAATAGCCATCATTAAATCAACTATGAGGGACACCTGTGCTAGCCAGTTCTTTTGAAATGAAGGTATTTGTGAGAAATTATAATACACATCCCTGTAACTAAATCTTTGCTCCCTCTCATGATTATGTTGGATAAATCCCACAAATAGATTTTATTTTTGATATATTTTCCCAAATATCCTATCAGGGAGACAGTAACAATTTCTGACCACACAAGGGAAGCACCACGAGATGTGCAAATAAGTCTTTTCCTGGATTGCTGCCAATGATGGGTTTTATCTTTAATGACTAGGATGACAGCAACTTAAAAAAAATACAAAATCTCCTTTTAACCTAGCTTTATAATGGCATCTCTTAGTGTCCCTCTATAATTGTTCACAACAGCTTACCATTTCAGTTTCCCCAATTCCCATGTCATTCCCCTGTTTTGAAAGAACAAGTTCCATTCTTGCAAGCTTTCTCTAGCCACCATTCTCAAGTTCAAGCACCTTCTCTCCCATAAGACCTAAAGCAGCTATTGTTATTACTGCTTAGGAGATAATAGTATGCATTTCCTTGGGACATCTTCAGGGTTTGTTCTTCTTGTTGCTTTAAATTGTCACAATTTGGAATTTGAACTGTTTTAACTTTTTCTTTTGTAGATGGGGTAGAATTTACCTTTAAAATTCAGCAAGCATTCCCTGTGCTTACTTCTTTTCCATTATCCTCAGCAGAGCATTGTCATATGCATTTATTTCCTGTTTATTTTCTTTCTTCATATTTAGATTCCATTCTCTTGGACAGCAGGATCTATGTCTAGTTTTAAACCTAACATATTATAGGTTCCTAGTAAATATTTGATATTGGTTGAACTGCAGAGATAAATAAATGTACCATACAAATGATACCTCCCTCTTGATTCTAATGAGTACTTGATCAGGAGCAAACTTTTTAGGGTTAGATGAGGTCAGAGTTTATCAGACCAAAAATGTACCATTAGATATATTCAAAATCTTTTCATCATGAGTTGAATTAGTTGACATTATGGAAGCATAAAAGGCTCGTGTGTGTTTATTCAGTAGAGACTGTCTTTTTTGTGCGTGGAACATAAAAAACATGCAATCTCAGATGTATGAACAAAATATAGGCCAGAGAAACTTCTGTACACTTCTGTGTCTTATGCTAGCATATCATTTCTCAGTACCCAGATCCTCTATCCTTTCCAAACTACTCACAATGTTTCTAATTCCTCTTATGATTTAGCATCATCCAGAATTTCCTTTTGAACAACCTTTTCAATTAGAAACATGGAAATATCCCAATATGTCTGCACTATTCTCAGCCAAAGATAATAATGATATACCACCTTCAGTCTGTCAAGCCAGCAACTCTTTCCACATTATATTGACTTAAAACATTTATAACATGCATAAGAGAGAGATTTAAGGCAATATAACTTAACGTTAATGATGGGAATCTAGCAGTCAACTCTACTCCTCCCCACTTCACAAATCAAGCATGCAATGCTAAAAGGAAAATGAGCACCATGCACTGTAACCAGAACACTTAAAAGCTGACCTGGAAGAGCCCTGTAGTGATATGGAAAGGGTATATTCTAGTCTGAGCTGACTGATTCATTTATGGAGGATGGTTGTGGCTACATTTATTTTATGACTGTCTACATTAATAGGTTTGCAGCTAAAGGGGAAAATAAGTTTCTTGAGTGTTCAGCTTCAGAAAGAATGATGTGGGACTCATTAAGCAGCTTGCTAAGCTAGGAATCTCCAATCATGGGTTCAAGATTTGGACACTGAATGCAAGTAGGGAATAAGAATTGGTATTTTTAAAGTCTTACAGCACAACTAACACCAGATAATTCAATTCAAATAATAAAAAAAGGTAACATTTGTTACGTGATATTTGCAAAAATGACCTGGAAACCCTCGAGGTAACGATCAAAAGCCTGAGTTTACAGTGGGACCTATTTTGATAGTATTTTCATCAGAATTAGGTTTCATTAACTATAGTCATGAATGTGATCTTCAATTTCATTTTTTTTTCATCAATAAGCATATTCTTTATCCAGACTGTTTTAAGTATTGGGGAAATAAATATATGATGCAAGTGTCAAATGAAGTTTTCATGACTCAAGAGATAAATCCATCACTTAGAGAAATAAGGCCCACTTAAACAAATTTTTCCACTCTGACCACGGGTTATTAGTACAAGATGAATTCACTAGAGGCAGATTGTGTGGTGCTAGAGGAAAGACCTTATGCTTTGCTGTTTATCGTAGAAATTTAGAAGAAAAGATAACCAAGGTGAGTATGATTCCCCCACCTCCAGTTCCTTCTTCCACTGAAATACAATGTTTTGTAAACATCATGTCTTATGATCCTTCTTAATCCTTTGCTCTGGTTTGCTGAGGGTCTTAGTTAACACAGGCAGATCTGAACTATATCTGCAGGATAGTCTAGACAAGGACATTCTCATTACTATTACTTAGATGTTCAGTCTAGAGGGGTAGGCTTCTCCACAGTCAGTATCAGCAATGCCAAAAGAAACAGAAGTTCCATAGCTATCAGTACTCTTGAAACTGAAGGAATACAGATGTGACTGCAGCACTGAAATTCAAAGAACACCACTACCTGGAGGAAATGTCCTCCACTGTATAAGAAGATGAAAGAGAGTTATAGTCAGATTCTTGAGCCTGGAAAGGACACTGCTGCGAGTCTCACGTAGGTCAAAACAGTTTCCAGTAAAACTGCTGATTGCCCTAGTCCTCCTGCTTAGCCCTTAAGTCCTAACTCTACTTCTCCCCTTCAATATCTCTAACTCTTTCCCCCAGTTTGGTGACAATAACAATAAAGCAATTCCTGAATTTCCAACTGACAATAGGGCCATGCTGGTGGCACACTAGCTGCCAACACCAGAAGTCCCGAGCAGTGAGCACCATATTTCCCTTAATGGAGATGGAAGGGAGGCGTTTCACTTATATAGTAATTGGAACAGTTTGTTGTGGTTTTTTTTGTTGTTGTTTTCATCACTAGATTTTCAGGGAATTGGCTCATTAGACAGCATGGTGGACAAAATCAATTAACATCTTCCAAAACAAAGGCTGCCTTATCTATTTTGTATGCAAACATGGCAAGAGTCAAGCTGAGACCCTATTAAAACCTTCCTCCTTTAGGTAACAGCTCTCAACATAAGAATGAATAAATTCTTGACTATTAGTCTGCAATATATTTTTATTCTGTTTTAACTGAGAATAGCTGTATTGAGGGGATTAACTGGCTATCTGAAAATTTTATGAGAAACATGGAAGAAATTAGCAAAACATTCTTTAATTCATAGTTCAGATTACCTAGATTTAGGATAACTCCAGAAACAACCTTTTAAATTGGTGAAACAACCTTTTAACATGGCATGGTAAACAACTAGAGGCAAGATTCTGCCATGTGAAATCATCACATCTTTGTCATGTGAAACTCGCTTCTGACTTCTTCATGCCTAGATCCCTTAGGACAGGATGTAAACTTTCAGATTGCGGCATGCAAAGCTGTGTAAACTCTCCATACATATAATATTAAATTTGGTCTTTTCCTTCTTTTAATATTGTTCTTTTCTTTCTCTTAATCTTGTTTATCCAGCCTACAGGGTACAGGTTTATTTCCCCTGTGCCTCAACAATATTAAAGATTGAATATGATACTGCCTCTTCAAGGAAAGCTTCTCTGGCTCATTAGGATATATTAGTCAGTTTTTAGAAAGCTCTCCACAATATAAAGGAATGTACAACCCAGCCTTTTATAGCTAGCCAAATTATACTCAAGTATAAAGTGTCTAGACAAATAGTTTTGAACATGCAAGAGTACTAGGGGTACTGAAGAAACTACTAGGGAACTACTTTAGTCAATCAAGATATGACTACTGAAGCAATGACAAAGCAACTGGAGGTGCCACAGACTATAGTCCCTGAAGAAGCAGCACTAGACCTATTGCAATGGCAAACACATAGAGGTCAGAAAGAAAATGAAATATGCTCTGATGATACAGAAATGTTACAACTAAAAATAGTTGGGAAAGAGAAGAAGGTGGGAGGTAGAGAAAATTCTATGATTACCAGGAGTCAAAGAATAACATATAAAGACATCAACTTAATTAACGGAAATGTATGCATTTTTCTCTCTATATTAAACACAAAGATAATGATTCATTTCTCATAGTAGGGACCTAATGCATATTTATGAAAGTGATGTTTCCTAATATTTTTCAAATGTTGGTTCTAAGAGAAAATTACATATTTGCAAGGAATGAGATAAGCTATAAGACTGTTCATGCCCAGAGGCTTATCTAACTGACCAAAGAGTTGTAGTATACCAGATGAGAAGCTCTGATTAAAACATGAAGAACACTAAAAATATCATGTAACATTACAGTTATAAAAATAACCACTCCCTTAGACAGCATACACACACACACACACACACGCGCGCATGTGTATTGAAAAATGTTTATCAAGGGTGATTTGGCAATATCTAGTGAAATTAAAAACACATACATCCCCCAACCTAGCACTTCTACTTCTGAGAATGTATCTTGCAGATGTACTCCAACATGCATAAAAATGAAGTAATTATACATTAGTAGTAATAACAAATAGAGGAATGATTAAATAAATATGGTAGGTTCATACAATGAAACATGTAGCTATAGGAAAGAATGAAGAAGCGCTCAATGCATTGATATGGAAAGATAGCTGGTAGACATTAATGAGAAAAAAAAGAGGCAGTATGGAGATTTTATCGTAAATGAGATGCTGAAAATACATATTTGTATTTTCGTATTTGTTATCACCTTCATGTTCTTTACTCAAAAATTTAATGAACAAATTGCACTAAAACCTAGATCTTTTGGGCCTCCCTGGTGGCGCAGTGGGTTAAGCAACGCACTATGAGGCAGACCGCGGTCACTGCAGCACGAGTTCGATCCCTGCCGCAGGCCAGGGAGGGGATCCACATGGCGCGGCAGACCTTTCCTGCCTGGCCCGCTGCTCCCCTCAGCAGTGTGTTTCAGTCAGTCTGCCTGTTCTGCTCCCCACTCTGTCTCTGGTGAATCCTCTCACCACCCTGGACTCTGGCCTGTACCCCAGCTCTTGTATGTATAAATAATCTTTAAAAAAAAAAAAACCCTAGAAATCTTTCATCAAAATAGCTGAGAATAAATATAAGAATGCAACATCTCCCTATGCAATCACATCTGTTCAGTTTCTCACACCTTACAGTTCTCTAAACACACCTCTTAGTCAAGCAGGCAGTAGATTTTTAATTTTATATT
The DNA here is from genome assembly GCA_019455555.1 of Galemys pyrenaicus. Lineage (NCBI taxonomy): Eukaryota > Metazoa > Chordata > Mammalia > Eulipotyphla > Talpidae > Galemys > Galemys pyrenaicus. Next base: position 4,505,038 of record JAGFMF010011747.1, on the reverse strand, counting down.
TACAAACTCTTGTGAGTGGAGAGCACCTCAGTCCAGTATCTGCTTTCAATCTGCCCAGGGCAGTGATTGAGGTCGCCTGCAAAACAGGCACCATTAACTTGGCTACTAGCTGGAGGCCCTCTGACCCCAGTGGCTTATTGTCATTTGCTCTAACTCTAGCACTCTGGTTGCCTCTGTGCCATTTGGGGCAGGCCAGCTGGCTCAGCCTCCACATGGAAATCAACCTTCATTAGATTGAGCACTAATGACTTAATTGATCTGCAAAGACCTAAGCTTTGTAGCGCCCTGGAGGAAAAGAACCAGAAGCCTGGCTCATTGGAGTTCTGAGATGTCTGTAAATTCAAATAAGTGTCTCTTCCTCTAGGGGCAGTTTAGCTTGAAAGGTCACAGTCTACAAGGCACTTCCCCTGTTGGTTCTCTTTTACTCTTAGCCAAGCTTTCCTTTGCACAAATGTGTGTTTTGAATTGGTCCCCTTGCTTCAAACACACAAATCCTCGAGAAGGGAAAGCAGCCTCTTCAGACAGCATATGTATTCTATGCCAGGTTAAACAGTGCTACCCACATCCTGCCTTCGTTTTCCCAGTGCTTCAATGCAGTACCGCTCACTTATCTGTCAAAGTGTCAGTTCCCATCATGGAAAAAGAACCCTTAATTTTCCATACCAGGAATACCTACAAAGTACTCAGTAGGAGAAAAAAAAATAGATTCTTATTACATAGAGGTTTAATTCTGTAAAGTGGAACAAAGAAATCCCAAAAGAGAAAGGGGAATGAGAAGAGGAGGAGGAGGAGCTGGAGGGGAGGAGGTTTGGGAGGGGCAGGGAACGGGGAGGTGGACGGGAAACAGGATGGAGTCACTCAACAGTGTGCACAGACAAGAAACCTGCACCGATCATCATCTTTCTTGCATGAAACTGCCATGGCTCCAGCCCTGGGAATGATATCAGCAGATGGTCTGGGGCTGTCAGCCTTTGCCTATTTGTCTCCGTTGCAGTAACCCTTCCTGCCTGAGGTCAACCGTGCAGGAACACTAGTATGGTTTTCCGAGCCCAATGTGGGACAAGTGCAAAGGGTTATCCTAGCTCTACAGTGTCCTGTGAAGTCAGCTGGGGCTGCTGTTGCACCTCAGGCAGTTCACCTTCCTCTGTCCTACCCACTTCCTTCCTCTCTTCCACAGGTGTTGAGCACAAAGATCCTGCTCAGTCCACATTCTGCCTGCTACACTCAGTAGCCTGCTTTCCAGAGAGCCCAACCCGTACAGACGGGACAAAGACGCCCAGGGTTTTACATGTAATCTCCCTCAACTTTCAGAGTGCTCCGTCTTAGACGTTATCTTTATTTTTTCTTTGTAAATTAGGAAACAAAGACTAAAGGAGTTTAATGCCCTAGCATTGACAATGGTTCAGCTGTAGAACTATGATATAAATCTGTGAAAATGTGGCTGAATACAGCACCTACTTTTTGCACGATAGCACACTGCCCCAGACAGAAGCCATGAGCACAAGTACCTGCCAAAGATAGTCACTTGACTTTCACCTACAGGTCATGGCTTCTCGGTTGTTCTTCAGTAAGGAGGAGAAGAACCTACATCACCTAAAGATTCTATTAGAAACAATAACAGCAATAAAGACACAAAAATCAAAAATGAGGAGACAAGGACAGACTGGAGACACTTGGTGGGGAGGGGAGGGGGAGGGTTGAGGGAAGATGGGAGCACGAGGGACTGAGGTGATGGTGCACTGGTGAGATGGTGATGGGGATTACAATTGATGGCAAGTATATGTAAATTTTAAAAAAATATTTTATATTAATTTTAAAAAAAAAGATTCTATTAGACTGAGTCCTCTACAATTACCTGCCGAAGTCCAGCTCTGGCAGAAGGCCAAGGTCCCGGAAGGTTGGAATGGCGTCGGCGAGTGAGGGGAGGGGGCAGAGCACCAGATTTGTAAGGAGTTTGGTATACATCCTCTGTCCTCATTTCGAGGCTCAGCTTACCAGGTTCTTGTTTCAGAACCAAAAACCAAACCGTTCAACTTGAAAATTGTGATACCAGTATCAAGCTCCAATTCTTTAAAATTAGTAAGGGGGTCTTCCTGGTGACGCAATGGGTTGAGTGCCGCACTGTGAAACATCCGCGGCACAGTAGTGCGAGTTCGAACCCCGGCCAGGAAAGGGACCTGCATGGCACAATAGACCTCTTCTGCCTGTTCGCTGCTCCCCTCAGTAGTGTATTTTGGTCTATCTGCATGTTCTGCTCCCCACTCTGTCTCTGGTGAACTCTCACCTCCCGTGACTCTGGCCTGTACCCCAGCTCTTGTGTGCATGAGCAAATAAATCTTTACAAAATAAAGTAAAATTAGAAATGACCAGCAGCTTTCCACAGTGTACATAAGAATTCATTCAGGCTTTACGGCTTACTATTGCAAAGAAACGGATGGAGATGTTCTAAGTACTTTATTTTCTGATGGACTTTGCTATAGTTCACTATCAGATGACAATGGAAGGAAGGAAGCAGAGAAAAATAATACCTTTGGAGCCCTAAGTTAAGCAAAAGGATAAGCAGAAACCATGATAAACTTTTAACCATGAGTTGTTAGGATGGTGAAATTTTAGAATATTTTAGAAAGAGGCTTAAATATTAGGTCACTATCTACTATAAAATGCTGTTTGTTTTCTCCACTTCCCAAAAAATGGGGTTAAATGGAATTGTTGATAAAAGAGGACAAGTATTTAAAGATTTGAAGAGGAATTCTGGGTGGAGACAAATGAGGATGGCAATGAAAATAACAATAATAGTAATAACAATAATAATACAATTATATATGCTATATATACATATAGTCTTCCATCTTCCCTTCTTTCCCTCTCTCCCTTCCTCACACCCTCCCTTTGCTCTCTCTCCCCCCCTTCATTTAATCATTGCTGATTCAGTCCTATGAAATGAATTATTTAGAAACAGTTTCACTGATGTGAAATAGTCTACATTTGCGCCGTATTTTCATCCATTATTTTGCCCTGTCACTTATGCATGTGTATGGCCCCTTAGGATGTAAATATTAATTTATTGGCATACTGATAATATTTTACACTATCAGACAGCATTAAATTTAGGAAAGTTCCCAGGTATCACCAGCTGGACAGTTTTCTCATAAGTGAATGATTTAATGAAAGGTCAAATTTGCAGGATTTGCACCCACACGCCATGATGTGGTTGCAGGAATGTTATCTTCAGAGCCATTTGTGCCACAGTATCCTCTGTCTTTGCACATTTGCAAATTACAGATTCACATCCTTGCTCTGATTAGCTCCTGAAGTGCTGAACAAGAACTTGTAATTATGCACTGCAGTCCACTCTCCTGACAGACTGACATTACAATTTGTATCCAAGCCCATATAGCTACAGAATGTAAAAAGTACTATTGAATGAAATTAGTTCATTTGGATCCACTTGTATTAATGGAATGTGTCATTTATATTGCGGAATTGGTTTTGTCTTTTATTCATTGCTGTGCTCGGCTTCCAGTGCTAAGGACAGATTATTCTCTCAGTGAACCCGACTGAACAATCACTCTCTCTTGGAGCTCGTGGCAAAGGGTGGTTCAGTGGGTGGTGAAATGTCCCTGGAGTCAGAGAATTTGCTTTCTTGTCCTGAAAGCGCCAATTCTTTTGATAATACAGGGGAACTTCTCATTCCTTAATACACGAAACAAAAACTGTCTGAAGCATCCATTCTATTACCTGTCACTGCAAGAATCAAGAAATACATCATAAAACAGGGAAAATTGCAAAAGAGAACATTGCAGTGTTTTCAGCATCTAAGGAAAAATGTAGCAGACAAAGCACAGATGATTCACTGACTTTCCTTCTACATAACCATTCTTAGGTGGCTATCTCTCAGGTTCCTAAGAGAGCTCAGGCCTGTTACTTTTTTTCTGGGCTATTTTGACCTCATCTTATCTCAGTAATTTATCTGAAAATTCTTATGTGTAAGCACACTTCACCCTTTTGTTAGGACTTTTAGTGTTCTGTTAGGTTTCATTATAGCATCATGGACTTAGATGTTAATTTCTCCCTTCATTTTCAGGACAGTAGAGAGATGCCATGCCATACAGACAGATATAATTTCTGATCTGTGGGAGCTCCTGTTCTGAAGAACAAGGAGTGATGTAACACATGGAGGTTAGGGATAGTGGGGAAGAACTGGAGAATTACCAGCCTAGAAGAAACCAATACAAAGATTTGTCCCAATTCAAAGATTAAGGAAACCCAATGCTCAGATTGAGAGAGATGGGTACTAACTAGTAAAATAGTTATCAAATAGGAGGGAAACCTAGTTTCAGCAGTTCTACACATTAAGTTCTCTTCTGGAGACCTGTGGTAAGGCATGGAATCTGGAAGCCCAATGATTTAAAGCATGAAGAACACAAGGAGAAACAACCCAGAGATTCGATTGGGCAAAGGAGTTAATCTCACTCTGTCCTTCCCTTGTCTCTCCTATCCCTCTGTGTGGGAGAAATGTTCTCGGGCTACTATTTCTGCTTCTGGCAGCTGTTCCAGCACTATTTCCCCCTGGAGACATGCTGCTGAGCTCCAGCTTCAATTCAGATTTCACATCACTCATCCCTAGACTTTACTCACTTACACTGTTTCAAGTGGAACTGACTGGTCCGCCAAAGAAGGTAAAGCGATCCAAGGGGTTCTACTGGGTTTTTCTTTTCTGTTTGTCTCTGTCTTTTTAGTCTTTTTCTGCTCCTCCTTTTTTAGCAGAGTGATTAAGGATCTAAGCCTTCCTGCGGTCTAGGGGTTAAGCCTCAGTGCTATCACTGCTACGGCCTCAGTTCAATCCCCAGCCAGGGAGCTGACCCACATGGCACAGCAGACCTCTCCTGCCTCACCCGCTGCTCCCCTCAGCAGTGTATTTCAGTACATCTGACTGGTCTGTTCCCCACTCTGTCTCTGGTGAATTCTCTCACCCCCTTCACCTCTGGTCTACATCATCCCAGTTCTTCTATGCAAAAAAAAAAAAAAAAAAAAAAAAAAATCTTACTAGTACCTNTCTATTAAAAAAAAAAAAAAAAAAAAAAAAAAAATCTTACTAGTACCTGTCTGGGACCAGATCAAGATTGAGCAGGTCAGATATTAGATATTAGATATTAGAGTGGGTTTCTTGCTCAACAGCTGGGGTCTCACCAGGAGTGGATCATGTGACAGAAAGGCAGTGTTCTCCCTGCTTGAGTGAAGAGTTATTTTTAATTACTCTCAGCCTCCTCCCCCATACCAGGCAGCCTTCAGACACAGCGAAGCTGCAACAGCTCTTATTTCCCAAAAGGCCTCAGGGATATATTGGCAGGAAACTGTTCAGAGATATCCCCCATAGAGTAATGGCAGGATGCTTTCAGCAGTCCATGCATCTAGGCAACAGACTCGGGCATTTCAAAGATGGACGTGTCTCTCCAACTCATCCTGCATCTAGGTAGTTTTAATAGGTCAAAAATGTCATCTTGTTCATTTTTCAGTCAAAGACATGCTTCTTCTGGCCAGGTCTATTTTCTGACTTTTACTTTCTTGTAGGGCTTAAAAGGGGGACATTTCTTCGTCACTGGAGGGGTCCTGCAATGTGTCACGACAAGCCATTGTCTTCTTGTCACCTCTCCTGGTGAGGCTTCCCTGATGTGTTTGAGTCCTCATGATGTTCTTTATAGAGATGCCTTTCATGAGCTTGCCCACGGCCCTGCTTGCAGCTATTCCAAAATGTATGTGTGTTGTCCTGATCTCTCCCCTAACTGCCATTTCCAAAGTCTATAGTGTGGCTCTAAGTCTCTATATGTTCTTCCAGTCATTGCCTCAAATTCTACTAAGCTCGACTATCCCTAACTGGACCACCTTCCTCAGGAGAACGTTCTGACACTGGTAATACATCTAACTCTGATTCCCACAGAACAGAATCATCTTTAGCAAATGGAAAAGGCCTTTATTCAGCCTCACATGCTCTCCTTTGGTGTGTGTTTTGGTCTTGTCTATGCAGTGGGGTCCCCTGAAGACTATGATATTCATAGTCTTCCCTACATCTCTGAGTTCTACTTATTTAACAATAGACAAAGACTATTTCAGACCTACCCCAGAACCCTGAGCTAGGGTATAGGAAAGATTTCTTCCTCTTTTCTTTATGGAGGGTGTTGTTTTTCTATTCTGTTTTCCAAAGCTTTCAGTTCATTGATTGAGTAGGAGAGAGATTCAATCTTTGTTCTAAGTTTGATTTTGGACCATCCCTTCAGAGAAGAAATTCCATTCTCTGAAAATTTGGTCAAGCAAATAATAGTTCTAATGGTCAGAAAACTGACTTGGGAATAAATCTGCCCTCTTCTTTTTTAATCCCTTTTGGGCAAAATGGCAAATCATGTATTTTATGAAAAATGGGTTACATTTTATAAAGGAAATGGTAGAATTCAGCCCTAAGAAAATATTCTCAAATGACCAGAGGACCATGATCTCTGGAAATCATAAAACACTGAAAAAATAGAAACATAGGGGCCTTCCTGGTGGTGCAAGGGGTTAGACTTCCCACTACGAAGCATATGCAGCCACTGCAGCAAGAGTTCGATCCCCAGCCAGGGAGGAAACCCACATGGCACCCCAGACCTCTCCTGCCTCGCCTGCTGCTCCTGTGAGCAGTGAATTTCAGTCCATCTGCCTGTTCTATATCCCACTCTGTCTTTGGTGAGTGCTCTCACCTGCCCCCCTCCCACACACACACACCTCTGGTTTGTACCCCAGTTCCGGTATGCATAAATAAATAAAAGCTTCAAAAAAAATAGAAACACAACAATGATTAGTGCAATATCCATAATTTCTTGGAGGTACAGCAGGTGCCAAACCCAGTGTTAGATATTTCATATACATTATTTTTATGAGCTGCTAAATTAGGTCTTATTAAATCTCACTTAATAGATAAAGAAACTGGACTGTAGAGAACTTTAGTGGTTTGTTCATGAAGCTTTTCAGTGGTTTGTTCATGAAGCTTTTCAGTGACAGAGCCCAAAATAGAACCCAGATCTATTTCAATTCAAACCAGGGTTCTTACCTACTCACTAAGATGAGGTAATGACAAAGTATTGTTCACCCCAGTGGGATGATAAAGAACACAGTAAAAAGAAAGTCTCTGAATAGGAATCAAGGTGAATGTTCAGGGGCTTTGAGATTTCAGCAGAACATCATCAGCATCGTGCATCTTGAGAAAGAGAGACGTGGTTAATTTTCTACTCCATATAGTTCTATTTGCTTGCCTTGTTTAGGGAATGGAGACCAGGATGTAATAGCCCCAATGGGAGTAGCAGCTCTTAACCCTCAAACAAAACCTATTTACAAATCCTGTGATGCAAAGCACTCCTGGGGCACATGTGGACTTAGGCTAAAGGAGTCAGTTAAGATAACTGAAGTGGCAGTAACTATAGATTTAGACACCATGTGGTCTGAGAGCAGCTCAGAATCTCAATCTCTCTAATTTTTCCCCTCCTTCTACTCTTCCTCTTCCTGATTATTTTATTTTTTATCACAGAATAGGTATTTGTAGCCAGCAAAACAATTTGCCTCCATTTTCTAGACTTTTACTTCCCAGTTTCCTAAGTTGATTTGTTATTCTGCTCCAAAGGGATTGAAGAATTCATTCATTCCTAACAAACAACTGCTGGTTTATCTGTTTTACCTTTTATTTGGAATTAATTTTAGAGGCACAGAAGTTGTGAAATAGTAGAGTTCTGTGTGTCTTTAACCATAGTACTGGACAAACAGAAATAAATCATACAAAATTTAAAGACAGATGAGCTATTCTAGGGACAAAAGCTTGGGGAAAAAAAAAAAAACCCAAACAAACAAAACCACTGGTTCCATTGAAGTCTGTTCTGTTCCTTCCCTGTAGCTCAGTCTCATTCCCCCCAGGTTAGCTCTGGTATTAAAAGTCCAGGAGTAGAATGATTATCCTTTTATTTTTAGCTGTTCACAGAGCCAGAAAATATCGCAGAATTTGGATTTCCTTTTTAGAAATACACTCTATTAGAGCCTTTATATCTCTCAGCTTGATGTCCTGAACCTTTACATCTGTGGAACTTTATCATGGACAACCTGGAAGAATTAACCATATAAAGCCCTCTTGGAGTTTCAAAAACTAGGTAGGAATAGTCAGAAAAGAGGCCTTCTCGACATTTGAGGTATAAATAAGCAGCCCAGAGTTGCTCAGGCTTTCTCCGGTCAAGAGATCTTGTTGTTAGGTTTGGAAATGGAAAAGTGATTGATGTTTCTCCATAGCAAATTAATCATGTTGACTAAAGTTTCATTCCTTCAGACGGCTAGAGGATGCAGCCTGGCAGGATGCTGTGGATCCACCCCCACCACCTCCACAACACTTGTATCACAACTCCCAGTCTGCCTTGAACCTGACTTCTGGAAGGGGGAATGCTGGGAAGGAACTACCAGGTGTATATATATATATATATATATATATATATATATATATATATATATATATATATAATGTGAACACAAATATATAATAAATGAAAGTTATAGTAATTTGACTTTACACTATTAAATTCCAGAGATACAAATACACCCTATAGGGAAAGAGGGAAGGAAAATGTGTTATATACCTTTAAGAATGCCTGGTTTGTAAACTAAATAAGCCAATATTTTCAATTTTAGATACCTTATATGTTGTCATGAAACACCCTAAATGTATGTTTTTTTTTTAGACTCCATTTTATAGATGCAAGAAGGTTAAATGATCTTTGGGAAAATACACAAAGTCAAAGATGAAAAATTCTAGTGTCTAAACCCCTATCTAGATTTATATGAAGTGAAGATGTGATGATTCAGGCATTGGATTAATACTGGTAGCCTTTTACAAAAAAGATAAATTCATAACCTGGTTTGTAGTAAAGAAGACTATATGATCAGTATAAGTCAACCAATGATTCCTTTAAGATTGTAAATGAATGAGCCCAGGTCATTCAGAGACTAAGAAACTGTCTTGTCCTCTACGGCCATACCACCCTGAACGCGCCCGATCTCGTCTGATCTCGGAAGCTAAGCAGGGTCGGGCCTGGTTAGTACTTGGATGGGAGAAACTGTCTTGTCTTAGATGCAATATATCACACTGAGGAGCAAGGATTGTAGAGATGAGAGGGACCAGTTTCCTTAAGTGCTTATTGTGGAGCTTTTTTTTCTTTTTAAAGATTTATTTATGCATACAGTCACTGGGGTACAGGCCAGAGTCGCGGGAGGTGAAAGGATCTACCAGGGACAGAGTGGGGAGCAGAACAGGCAGATCTACTGAAACACACAGCTGAGGGGAGCAGCAGGTGAGGCAGGAGAGGTCTGCCACACCATGTGGGTCACTTCCCAGGCTGGCAGCAGGGATCGAATTCGTGCTGCAGTGTCTGTGGTTTGCTTCATAGTGCATTGCTTAACCCACTGAGCCACCAGGATGGGCCCTTATAACAGAGCTTTTTTCTTCATTTAATAATGAAGTCAATTCAGAATCTCTCTGAATGGAGATGAGGAAATGTGGCATGAAGTAGTAGATTTGGTTCCCTGGCCATGGGCTGCATTGTAGGAAATAGGAACATAGAGAAGATAGATATTCCAGAATGTTATCGTAGAATTCCAAAACTGAGATGAAAAGATACCAGATTAGAAAGTAGATCTGAAAGGGACTGGAATGAGAGAAAATGCATACTAGAAGATAACATTATATTAGAAGAAAAAATATTCTGTTTTTAGATTGAATGAAACATAGGGAAATGGGAAGTAAAGAGAACACAGGCACTCTAAGATTCAAATGCTGAGAAATAGGTGGAGTCATTGATTCATCATTCTTTCAGGCTCAGTGATGAGTGTGTCCTAAGATCCAGGCAATCTGTGAGGCAGTGGGGATTCAAAGAAAGAAAACTTTGTTTACCCCTTGAAGCTCTCCCAACTGAGTGGGTTAGAGTGACAGAAGCTGTCATAGGGATATCGGTTTTGTACCCTGAGAGAACAGAAGGCAGAACATCTGACTTTGCTCATGGGCATCTTGGAAGACGTATAGAAGCAGATGACATTTCTATTAAGACTAGGCTAAAGTTTACAGATACTGGGTAAAGAGAAGGGCATTCCTAGCCAAGGGACAGCATGTGCAGAGGTAGAAAGATGTGAAAGAGCTTATTTGACTCTCTGATAACAATTTCACTTTTATGTAGAGGAGGGGAGAATGGCTAGAAAGAAGTCACAAAAGTTGAACTGGCTTCTAGAAGCCTAGTAATATTTATGTTGTATGTTAAGGTTTTAGGCTTTGTTTCCAAATGGTGTTAACAAATTTACATGCAAACCAGGATCTATTGCCCTTGAAAACTGATATCCCTGACATTTGTATCTACAAAACAGATACAACTAAGGAGAAAAATTGAACTGCATTTAAAAATACACAAAAGAAATCAGAGCGAGTGAGATAAGCAATCACCAAATATTACAAAAGAAATTTATGCATTGTCAAGTTAACTCACTCATTGAAATTCTGAGTAGATGTAGTTACAAATAAGAAACTTAAACAAATTGTCCAGCCACCAATATCCTCCACTGTCTGGTCACTAGGCTGGGTAAGCTATATTTTTATTCAGTTGGGAAAATATAACAGTATCAATTTTGTTCAGAGGGTAACCTGATTTTTATTTATATAATTATTATATATATTATATATATGTGTATACAATGTTTACCAGAATAAAAATGATCTATTATCATTCTTTATTATTTTTTTAAATTATTATTGAGGCAACAATATATTATTAATACATTATATATTACTTAGGAGCACCGTGCATACCTCTTTATTTTTTGGAAAGATTTATTTACTTATGCATACAAGAACTGGAGTACAGGCCAGCAGTGTGGAGAGTAGGCAGGTGAGAGGATTCACCAGAGACAGAATGGGAAACAAAACAAGTCAACTGACCAAAATACACTGCTGAGGGGAGCACCAGGAGAGACAGGAGAGGTCTGCTGCACCATGTGGGTCAGCTCCCTGGCCAAGGATCGAATACGTGTTGGAGTGGCTGTAGACAAATTCATGGTGCTGAGACTTAACCTCTTGTTCCACCAGGGAGGTCCCACATACCTCTTTAGATATATGCTATCATAAAACCAAAACATCATTATCCTCCACCATAGTCCATTGGGTCTTCTCCCTCCTTTGCTCCCCACCTCCACCCTCCCCCTTTTGTAGACTCAATTCAAAAGTCAGGTTGCTCCAGTTTGTCTTTAGATTGGTTTTCTCTGTTTGTTTCTTTATGTCTCCCTTATAAGTGAAATAATCTGATATTCATCTTTCTCTTTACTTATGTCATTTCACATAATCCCCTCTAATTCCTTCTATGTTGCTCCAAATAGCACAATTTTATATTTTTGATAGTTGAGTAGTATTCCATTATGTACACCTATCACATCTTCTTAATCCCACTCATCTGTTGTGGGTACTTTCCATAATTGAACTATTTTAAATAGTGCTGCAATGAACACAGGAGTGAATATATCCCTTCAAATAGTGTTTTTGCATTATTTGGGTAAATACCTTAGAACTATTACAGATTCTGAGAACTCTAAATCAGAGTATCTGTGTCCTCCTATTCTCAGAACAGGCTCAAATAAGAAAAAGAATGCTTGACTTTGAGGGCCCTTCCCCTGTTAAGAAAGCAGACGCCAGTATGCTTGATATCATTGCCTGAGCAAGGACATCTCCTTTCATTTATAGTAGAAAATATTGGACATCTCAGCTTAGTTTTTTAAAGAGGACTTCAAAAGATAGGCTACCTCCAAATAGCTTCTTTTGTTATGGTTCTTTTACTTTCAAGGTATAAATTATTTGGGTCAACCAAACCACACTTGATACCTACAAAAATCAATGGGTACCATTCACTAAATATTGAAGAATCCTGTCCTATCGTGAATGAAAAAGAGGAAAAGCATCTTTGGCTTCACAGCTCTTTTTTCTCAGAAGCTCCAAATACTAGAATCAGATGTGTATTTGAAGATCACTATCTAGTGTTTTGTACTTTTACAACTTCTTTCCAAGTATCACAATAGTTTGACCAAAAACATTCGGAATGCAATTTCAGTATACCAACTTGATAAAAGAATGAGGGAAGTCTGTATCCCACCTTCCTGGTCTGTCTTCCCTTTTCCATCTCTACCTCTATTATCAATGGTCTACCAGGTTCTTGCACTGGAGCCCGAGTCTCAAACAACACAAAATTTAAAGGCACCAGTTAGGGAAATGCCTTTTCTTAAAATGGAAACTGAAGTTTCTAATTGGTTGTAGAAATCAAGAAGTGATAGAGACAATATTAAGTCCAAATATTCATATAATTTTTTAAGACTCATTTATTTATGCACACAAGAGCTGAGGTACAGGCCAGAGGCACAGGAGGTGAGAGGATTCACCAGACACAGAGCAGGGAGTAGAACAGGCAGATCAACTGAAATACACTGCTGAGGGGAGCAGCAGGTGAGGCGGGAGAGGTCCATTGAGCCATGTGGGGCCCCTCCCTGGCTGGTTGTGGAACTCACACTGCTGTGCTGCAGATGCTTCACAGTGTGGCGCTCAACCCACTGCACCACCAGGGAGGCCCCAGAATATTCATATAATTAACCATTTAATTTTGACAAAACATCCCTTGGCATCTGTCTTGGTATTTCTATTATTATCAGGTTGTAGTTATGACCTCCAATGGCCTTTGCAGTTGTAATATTTCAGAAGTCTGTTACTTTATCAAACCTTTAGGATTATCAAAGTGAACTTTACAAATAAGACATGCAGATGCTTTCGAAGGAATATTGGCTGAGCTTAGACAATGAGGCAGCTTATTGACAAATGTCATGAGGTAAATGTATGTTGCCATAACATTGACAAAGAGAGGGAGGTGCTGGTGGCCTCATCCGTTCAGCTTAGTAATAGAAACAGAAAGTCATCTTCATTACAGAATACCCTATGTGACTATTCTCTCCAATAGCATAAGCACTGAATATTGAGAAAAATTCAATATGAGAGTTATTGTGAGCATTTGAATCTATGTTTAATCAAATAAAGAGACCTAGATATTACTCCCAATACAGAAAGCATCAGAGGGACACATAAACAACCCATTGGGTATTATTAGCACCAGATTTGTTGGAATTTTTGCCTGATAAGTTATCTAGAGTGCTTGTTAAATATACAAATCCCTAATCCTGTTGAAATCTTGGATTCAGTGAGTCTGGGCATATTTGAATCTACTGTCACAGTTGATTTTGATGATCATGCAAGTGAGGGAAACACAGTGTTCATGACGACCCTCTCTATGTTTTACTACTTACGAAAAAAAAGACAATATAAATTATCTGTCAATCATGCTGCTAATCAAAGCTTCACTGATTGCCAACAGGTACAGGAAAATTGCCAGTGGCTTTATCTAGGTGTATTAAGAGAAGTTCCCTTTGCCACTGAAACTCACATGTAGTACACATTTAGTCTTAGGATACATGTATTTTTAATATCTTCCCTGCCATCTGACTGCATATGATTGACCTCACTGCAACCTACAGAGGAGGAAGATTTACAATCAAACCGGTATGACAGGGAAATGGCCCAATTATGTTGAGCCTTGATGTTCTCTTAGCAAAGCAAATGCAGGCAGCATGCTAAAACACAAAGGGGAGTGGGAGGCACTGGGAGACTGTTGCTAGATGAGAAAGATGAAAGGACAGCAATTATCCTAATCATCTACGGAGAGGGTGCAATAATGCTTCCCATAATTGCCGAATGATGCATGAAGTCAATGATTTTAACTGGCCTTTAAAAAACAATTTTTTTTTGGAATGGAAACTAATTTTGCTTTTTATCCCTTGGGCTAGTGAAAAGTATTAATCACACCCCCATTAAACGGTAGCTAGCCTGGTCTCTTTCAGCATCCCTCACTCAAGATGAAGGAGAAGACCAGATTACAGCAGACCCATGTCCAGTTTCAAATGATATCTGTTTCATTTGGATGAATGGCCATTAGTCTTTGTATTGATTCCTGTGTTTCTTTTCTCCTTTTTCACCAGATCTAATATGTATTAAAACTCTGGTTTAAGAAACCGACCATTAAAGAAATCCATCTCTGATAACTTGAAGATAAATGCTTATAAACTAACTTTCCAATAAGATGAAACAGGAACTTCTTTGAATTCTCAAAACAATGTACAGAAAACATTTAGATATATAATTGTTACTTATAAAGTACATTTTTACATTGTATTATTTAACTTTTTCATTCTCTCATACACACACACACACACAAACACACACACTACCAGAATAACAAATGCAGGAGACCTGTAAAGAAAGTCCTCAACAAATGCCTGGCAAGAAGAGAATTATAAATGAATTAGTGCATTAATAGTGAATAAATCAATGGCATTACCTTGTTCTCAGAAGCAAAGATCTCTTTTGGCATTTATGTTTTATATTAGGGACACTGATATAATGGAAGATAAAATTTCAGTGGTTATCACCTGTGATGTCTATGTACGCACCAAGAAAAATTCTTTTAACTACTCTCCCTTCATTCAGTGGCTATTTATTAAGCTTCTACTATGATCCAGGTACTCTTTTGAATGCTTAGATGAGAGTAGTGATTTAGTCAGCCACATTCCCTTTCCTCTGTGTGTCTGCATTTCAGGGCGAGGCAGATATTAAACATGTGAGCTAGGTAATTATAGGCTATAATTGGAAATAACAAAGAGTCATGGGATATAGTAATTGGTGGGGAGAGTGAAGGGAGCTTTCTAAGTTAGTATGATCAGAAAGATTAGTTTGAGGATGTGATCCTCCAGCTGAGAGGTAAATGATGAGAAAGAGCTAACCATGGTGCTGAAGGGAAAAGATTGATGCAAGAGAGGACCCCAAAGTTGGAATATGTCAGGCATGCTTGATTGACAGTTTAGAATGTGATGGCTGCAGAGGAGAGTAGCAGATGATGAGAGCAAGGTATCAGATTCTGTAGGGTCTTCAAGGTCATGGTAGTCCTTTTATTGGTAGTACAGAATGATGCCACATGAGGATTTCAATAAGAGAGGAAAGATAGGCTGATTATAGTTTTTAAATAAATCACATTTGCTGCCTTGAGAAGGAAAAAGGGCAGAGAGTAGTGGTATCATCAAAAAATACCAGTCAGTAAGGGTCTGCAGAGATCAGGTAAGAGAAGGGTTAAGTGACCACAGGTAACTTTTTCTAAATGGGAAGCAGACATGGGAAGCAACAAAAAGTGGTTTGATTTGTGATATTTGGGAGGCAGCTTCATAGAATTTCTTGTTAAATAGACAAGAACATAAGGGAATGAAGTTGTGAATCCTGCATTTTGGGGCTTGTACCCCCAAGTGGATATTGGATATATAGAGGGGTGGATATTGGATGTATTGAGATGGAGATCGTCATGTCAAGAGCAGGCTGAGAATGGAGAGTTGCATTTTTGTCCTAATGCTTTTGGGTAGACAGTCCTGTATGTGAATTTCCTGCTCAGGTGAGCAATCAGGGTGGTAGTCTGAACCCAGAGTCAGCATGAAAAGAAGGGCCATTCTATTGACAAGCCTTTCCCAAGGGATTCTCAATAATACCAACTCACTATATGTGAAACTTTAATGTAAACCAATAACAGAAAACAAACAGGTTTCTGAGATGAGTCGATGATTGTTTCACTTTAGTCAATACTTTTTTGCTTTTTTTAATTAAAAAGTAATACAAACTTATTACAGGAAACCTAATATTCAGATATAACCATTTTTAATGTGTTGGCATATTTCCTTTCTGTCATTTTAATTTGCTAAACAAAAAGCTATACTGAAGAAGTCCCCACATACCAGTCACTATTCTAGGCATTGGGATTTCAGTAATAAATATAAAGAAAGTTGATGACCTCTTGGAATATATATTCTAGGCTGACAGATAACAAAATACCCAAGTAAGCATATAATATGTAAAACGATGTCAAAGAAGAGAATAAAGACAGATGGATGGGGAAGAAGAGCTGCAAAAACTAGATGGGTTAGGGAATTTCTTACTAATTAGCTCACATTTGACAAAAGTAAGAGGGGGTTGAGTGAAGGAGTCATAGAAGAATATCTGAGATGCATCTGGGTCAATGTGACAAGTCTAAAGGCCCTGAGCTAGTAACAAGACTGGCCTGCTTGATGAACAGCAAACAACTCAGTAAGATCTAAGCAGAGTGAATACGGAAATTAGGATAATATTATGATCTGGCCTCATAGCATCCAGCAATATGGGCTAACATGGTAAACTGTACTTCTTCTTAACCCTTGAATGTTCTATTTTAAATTACATATTTTTTACATTGGAGACTTCTCTGGAAAATACTAAAATGGGACTTGGGACAGCCCACGTTCTAGAATCAGACTACTTAATTAGAAGCCCTGCTCTGCCATGTACCACAGCATGATCTTGAATCATGCATGTCCTTTCTCCCCTATAATGTTGTCCCTCCTGGAATTTTGGTGGTAGTATTTAAATGAATTAATACAGACACAGTGTTTAGAATGGTTTCTGACACTTCACGGGAGTCCCACTCATATCAGCTGCTTTTATTATTGCCAGGTTATCATCATTAAAATTCCCTGTGCTTCACTGTAACTCCTTGGGGGCTTCATCTAGTTTTGCACCTCTAGGAACTAGCCCAGGACCTGACATCAGCGTGATGCTTAAGAAATGTTTAGTTGAACAAATCTGAATTCTACTTGGAGTCACATATTCAACCCAGTAAACAAATTTACTAACACAGTTTTCGCCCTAATTTAACTCTCTCCAAAATCAACATTTGGATTAAGAAACACTGCTCATTAGGTCCATCAATCTAAACACAGTATAATTATAGCGAAGGCTGCTCGAGCCAGTGTTCTGTAATTGGAGCTTCCTATTCACTAGCACTTTCCCCAATTCCCACAATGATCACTGATGTTCATAATGACAGGCCTGAGGCAGTGCAAAATCCTCCCGAATAACCAAGAACGATTACACTCTGTTCTGCCTAGCTGAGGGCGTTTCACTGCTTTCTCGCTCTTTGAAAATATGGAATCCCTGAGTGTTATCCATGGGGAAATCTCTTTTCAGCAGAGATCAGGTTTCTGAGAGCACACCATCCTTTGATCGGATCAGATCACGGCTCGCTGTAATTGAAACTAGATGGACAAGCCCACCCGTGTTCATGTGTGTGAGACACATAATTAGGTCATAACCTGGTCTGTAATTGATCCAATTTTTCCTTCTATTTTCTGTACAAGATTTGATAAATTAATACATGAACAAAGTCTCCTTCTATGCGATGGGAATTATTTCAAGGTAACAAAACCTTAACTTGCTCAATGCTTTCCCTTTGAGTATTTTAACTTTCGGTTTACACTTAATCCCTTTCATTTGCATATTTGACTAATTGAAAGATATGACACTTTTTAAATAAAAGAAGACTACTCTCCACCTGGATCCCTGGGCTTATGATTCTTTATATACATAGCAATTTAATTTAGGGTAAGGATAGATAGATAGCACTATCATGGCAAAGGTCTTTACAAATTATTTTAATTATTAAAAATGCTATTATCTAAATATAAAAAGCCTTCAAGAACTCTGAATTACCAACTGTACAGTTTGGGATAATTTTCTTTTCTACTACATGTTTCATTTTTCTCATCTGTAAAATATCCTTAATAATCAGTTCTACTTCACAGGATGAAAGGGTTAAATAGATTAATAAAATGCTTAGAACTGTATCCAGTATATTAGAAAGTACTCAATGAATTCATATAAATTTGCCCCTCAGTTTACATACTTTCCAGGAGGGCCGGGTCTATTGAGAATCCCTTGTATTTATTATGTAATTACATTCTAGTTTGCTAGAAGATGTGGTGTTCTCTAAAATAAAGAAAGAAAAAGAATCTTTAGCCACCTGCTTTTGCATTGGGATCCTGAATTCATAGCTGACTCAGTTTGGCATTCTTGCTCATAAGGGATAAGTGAAGTTAAGTGCTCATTCTGTTCCTTTTCAGCATACTTCTCTTTGAAGTGAAGGTGGTGTGTCTTTTTCTCTAGTGGGAAAAAGCTCAGTTGCTTGGTAACAAAGCAGGAAATCAATAGTAAGCCAGGCCTTAGCAGCCCCAGAATACTCCATGGCCTGCCCCTCTATCCTTCAGAAGGCCCTTTGGCTGTTTGCAGTTTGCAGATTCCCAAAGCACTAGGCTCAAGATGGTGGACACCACTTAGAGACAAAGCAAGACACAGTTTCTTCTGAAAGTCCTTTATGTTAATGACTGAAACAAGTGCTGACAACATGGAAATGACTTGAGATGGACAGCTAACTCACCCAGTCCCCAAACTCGCCTTGTCCTCTTATCCCTGCCCCCTATGACTCATCAAGAGAAATGCCTAGAGCATCTTTCACTGAGGTTAGATGGTATTGAGACCTGTATTGTTTTTTCCCCAGATAGCCTTGTCTCTCATACCCTCATGATGTGGTTGAGCTGAAAGACATATAGATATCCAAAGTTTATAACTAGTAGAAACCACTCTCCTCAGTACACGTCTTCGGCCATTGTCAGGACCATACAGTGAGACCCCCAACTCGTCCTGCTCTAGTCATCCCTTTTCTTTTTTCATACCATGTCATCATTACTGCTCTGGTTTGCATGTGGCAAAAGCCTTTCTCATGTTCTATCCCATCTGATGCTTAAAGTAATTTCTTTAAAAACCACGTGCAGGTATATTATCTCTGTCTTACAGAAAACAAAGAATCTCCTCACCTAGAAAGTGTAGAGTCAAGATACTAAACCAAGCATTCTGATACAGAATCCAGGGTTCCACTCTGCACTGATTTCCTCAGTCACTTTCTGCTAGTCAACGATACCCATATATTGCATCTACCACTTGCCATGTGTTAACTAATTATGGTGTAAGTGCTTTTCAGACATATATTTTAATCTTCTGTAATCTCCAGTTTACAAATCCAGAAACTGAGGTACAGAGAGATTAAGTGACTTGCTTACTCTCATCTAACTAGAGTGAAAATTTAAATTCAGTCAACTCGGCCTCCAGGTCTGGGTTCTCATCTACACAATGCCGTAAGATGAATGAAAGCATAGTTTGGTGAAGTTAGAAGAATGCTTTTGTATACTCATGGAGTTCAGTGTTAGACAGACACATCCCCAACATGACCACATCAACCTATCTACAATCCTGGATAAAGACCAAAAAAAAAAAAAAAAAAAAAAATACTGCATAAATTAGGATTAATGACTAAAGGAGTTACTGATGCTCAAGCCTANCCTGGAAAAAAACCAAAAAAAAAAAAAAAAAAAAAAATACTGCATAAATTAGGATTAATGACTAAAGGAGTTACTGATGCTCAAGCCTAGTGGAGAAAGAAAAGGCAGAAAGGATGGTACTGAGCTAATAAATATTCCTTTAGATAAATCTTTCAATTAAAAAGTATTTGTGAACTGTCACAGACTGGAATAGGCTAACAACTCATGAAAACATAATGAAATGTTGTATCTCGGATTTGATCCCCAAACATGAAACATACATTGTTGAAAAACCGAGAATGTTTGAGTAGAGTCTGCGTTTACAGCAATAGTAAAATGTTAATTTCTTAGTTTCAATAAAATATATTGTGGTTGTGTAATATGTTAACATTGGATGAAGATGGTGAAGGGTATAAAGGAATTCCATATACAGTCTTAGCTACTTTTCTGTACATAAAAAATCATTTCAAAATAAAAAGTTTTAAGAAATTACATGTAAGTGAGCTACCATGCAAACATTTATAAACTGTCCCTCCCCAAAAGGATGATTTTAAGGCCTCGTTTTTGTTAAATATTTAACTCTTTCCTATCTAATCTTTCAGAGATAACCCATTTTGGTCCCGTGTATGTAAGATCCATCTTAACAATATCCTCTCACCTGGCTTCAGGTAGAAAGATGACTGTGGAGGATGATCACGCTTGATGAAATCACATTCTCCTTTCCCTCCTGTTACTTTAAAAGTATAGCAAGTTTTCAAGTTTCTGGGAAACCAGTTGAAATTTTGACCAACTAGAAATAGACCCTTAAATGTTGTCATTCCTCAGGTGAAATAGGGAGTTTGTGAAGATGGCAGAATCTACTAGGAAAGTATGAATATCCACATTATATTTCAGAGATAAAATCTCTAGATGTTATAAAGAAAGGATTTCTTGGTTTTGTTTTACTTATCTATAACTGTAAGTAAAGTACTTCAGGATAAAATATAATCAATTCTCAAAAAAATAGGAAATAGTGCCAGGCATCAAGTAGCATTTCACATTACTTGTTAAGTTTGAAATTACATGACACTTTTGACACATGGATTCAACAGTATTTATTGAGCACCTATTGTGTATAAAAGGATAGAGAGGACTATGACCCTATCTTTATCGAGCTTGTAGACTGGCAGAAGGAACTGGATAAGAAAGCAATTTACGGCATATACACTGCCCATTATAAGTAGCTTTTGTCATTCAATATAGAGCAGAAATTTCCTTTCTTAATGAATTTAGACCATGCAAAAATTTTTGAATGAATTTGAATTGTAAAAAAAAAAAAAATGCTATCATTGACCTTATAATTTCAAGTTCTGTGATGATATACTCTATCCAAATTCCATTCAAGATTCTAAGAAATTAAGAGGCTCTGAGTTTATATCCTAACCCATTTTCCAACGTATATACATTCTTGTTGAATGGAATAGCCACTTTTTATATAATAGATCATGTTATATATATAGATCATAGTGGAAGTAAAATCCACACTCATTCATCCCATGATGAAGTGTATTTCAGGCATCATTTGTAAACTAGCCTCAGCACAATTTCGATCCTTGCTTTCTTAACAATTGAAATTTTTTTCTATCTATACAGCAATGCTAGAAGGCATATCTCACTTGCCCAAATGTCTTTTGGCTGCTTGCCCGATATAAGATTTCAGCATGCATCTCTCGAGGAGATGCTATCACCGTAGCAGCTCTGTCCACTTCTCTAGGCACTGTTCTGGGCTAAAGCCCTTCTGTAAATCTCTAAATCCTTTCTCAATGTACAGCTTTCAAGCTTTCAGATTCTATTCTTTTGTCTTGAATTGTCTGTTGTACTCATTAATTACCTTTTTATGGGAATAGAAAAAAAGAGAAATCTTTCTCAATTTCCCTAAAGCCTTTACCCTTTCTTAGGATTCACGAAGAAAAGCAATTATCTTTTTGTATGGTATTGATCTGTCTGGACATTGCCTCCCACTGGATCATCCATTTAGTTCTGGAATTTAAAAACACTCACAATGCCAACCTCTGTGTCACCACCTGAATTAATGTCCATTCCTCCTGTTGGCACCCACTACCAGTCAAGTTCACTATCACATTGAGCTTTCTCACTCACAAAGGAAAGAAAATACTTTGGTCTTTGTATTACACATATTTTTGGCATTTCTTCATTCAGTATCATTTAAAATCCAAAGCACTGACTAGTCAACAAATCTCCAAAAGTGACTGTACACCTTTTGGGAGAAAGTGAGATTAGCCAACAAAGTATGGGAGAATTTACTAGATCATAGAGCTTTCCACACAATTAGAGTATCTGGTCATAGAAAATCAGGCACAATCTTCTGAAATTTTACATACTCGTAAGTTTCATTGGTAGATATATTATAGATAAATGATACATTAACATTAATGCTTATTTTGCAAAATGACTTTGGAAAGAAACAGCATTAGAAAAAAGAGACTGACAAATTCAGTGTTTTTTTTCCTGACATTAAAGTTACGTTAGGAGTAATTTTTCTAGTTGACCAACTATTTTCCTTAATATTAACATTAAGCTGTAATTTTAACTGGTTCTTTTGGAGCTTGGCACAGAAGAGATTTAGGAATTGAGAGTTTGGAATATTCTTTTTGATTTGGCTAAGTCAGTTTAACAGCAAAAACAGTGGCAACTTTCTGACATGAGTTCTCTAGTTCAGTGGGTGTTTTTGCTAACAATTTCAGGAATTCATCTATAAGAAGGTAGGGAGATGCTCGCTTATTACTTGTCTGGGTCTTAGCTATTATGATCTATATTGCCAGTTGGTTATGTCTACAAGACAATTGATTGTCTCCTGAAATAGAGACATTCATAATTAAAATGATATAAAAATGGTAAAATGTTGGCAGAAGCAATCTTTAAACAGAGTAAGAGTCATCTTAGACATTCTCTAATTGAATTTACTACT
This sequence comes from Galemys pyrenaicus, assembly GCA_019455555.1. NCBI lineage: Eukaryota > Metazoa > Chordata > Mammalia > Eulipotyphla > Talpidae > Galemys > Galemys pyrenaicus. The sequence goes on along the minus strand of JAGFMF010011747.1, from coordinate 4,482,720 downwards.
TACATAGTAGAAAAATTATTACCCTGTCCAAATTCCTCATTTTGTGGGAAATTTTAACACTAGCCTGTCAGGAAAATTGGCATTTAGATATAGATTCATGCCTTTCCCCATCTTTTTAAGTGAGAAATGCCATTTCATTTTTTTCTATTTTATTTTTATTAATTTACTATTATTATGATTGCATCATTGTAGTTCCTGTAGTTCCCCTGCCACTTTATCACCTGTGAACCATCACCATAGTCCTTATGTTATTCCCTCCCCTCTTTGGCCTCCTCTCACCCTCTCCCTTGAATATACTTTAAAGGGCATATTCATGTTTCCATAAGAAAAAAATCAAGGGTTCTTTTAGTATGGTATAATTCTAAAAAGTTTCCAATGTAATCATCAATGGTTTCCTAAGAATCTTACAACTGACTTTCTCTCATTTTTTAGTAAAGATATCCACTTAGGCACGTGAATATAAAACTGGAAAAACAATATCTTGATTTATCATATCGCCTTTCACACTCATGGCTAACTGTAACATAAACCTGTGGGACAATGGAAGAAAGCAGGGGCTGGTGATTCAAGAAGCCTGTGAAGGCATTAGGAAACCCTGGGAAGGAGGAAGAACCTGGCTTTTGACCTGAGGCACACCTGGATTTAAATATTGTCTCAGCAATCAACCAGGGGCAAGACCTATGAATTTCAGATCCTAAACTAGGAAATGAAGGCAACAGTTTCTGCTTTGAGATAGGTCAAGGGATCACGGGTAAAAATAGAACAAAACAAAATGGAAGCATATACACGCATTCATACATATCCCTGTTCTTGGCCATGCTTTATAAAAGCATGCTTATAAAAACAGGAGACATTTGTGTAAGAAAATAGTCACTTGACGCATGTTTACATTCTCAGGAAGTATCTAAATTGATTTTACCCCACTTGGTGATTTCTCCTGAAAGAGTATCTGAAAGTGTCTGATTGCTTCTTGCAAAGTGTCTTTTTCCCTCCCAGGTTAACTTCTACCTATACTCCTACTTGAGAAAATGTTCACATCTGTGACTGTCTACTTTTATCATGTAAAGTGGAATAAACAGGACACTCAAGGGGGTCTTTAGAAAAAGTGGACTTTACAAGGAGATCCTTCATGCATAGACTTAGATGAATCTAGGACAGGTGGTTCCATGCCAATGCAGATGCTAAATTACCCGGGCTAACTGTGCAAATTCCACAAATAATATTTCCATTTTAGTCAAGAGAGCAGTACAATGTCAAAAGTGCCCTTTTGGATTGATGTGCCATTGGTATCAATACAGGAGCAGAGGAAACACATTATTCTGTACTCAAAAAGAAACTCACTTCCTCTGCCCAGGTCAGAAGGCCAAGAGAGGCAGAAAAGCATGAGAGGAGACTCATGAAATGTGGACAGCACCAGAACTGACAACAAACCTTTGAAAGAAAAGTATGTCCACCCTTATAAAGTCTGCTATTTTCTCCTGGTACAAGCAGATAAGCTAATACAGCCCAGATTCTAAATGCATTCATTCCCACCATATAGCCTCTCCTATCATTATGCATTCTCTCCCACCATGCCTATTTTTCTAAAATAAAGAGCTTTTGTGTTTCAAACAGGGTATTGTGTACATTACAGCACTGATCACGTTTGATTTTCAGCACAGACCTGGATGGTATAGATTCTAACCCAAAAGTCAGGCATGGGAAGTAGTAGACAGCCAATTAGGACACTCCCAGAATGAAAAGACAGAACCCCAAGTTGTTTTGGTCACTTTGCAAAGGTGTCTTGGTCACTTACTTTCAGATGCCCCAAAGAGGTCATTCCAAAGGCTTTACACTTCCTTTCAGGTCTAATCTCCCCATGCCCATGTAAATTACAGTGTACCCTTAAAACTTTCTTCAGTGGGAAGCTTAAGAACATCAGCCAAGAACTTCCTTGAGTTCTGTCCTATGCTTGCTCTCTCCTTTGCTCCCGAGGGAAGGTGACCAAGTCAGCACTCTGTCCTGGTTTTCTTCCCACCCTCCCCTATCTTCTCTGGGCCACAGGTTGGTCAATCCACCAACCTCTTCTCCCTTGAATGGTCAGTCTTTACCTTTGTACCAGCCCCTTCCTTTCTGCCTGAAACCAACCCCATATCCTTTATATTAAAAATACTCACTCCCATTTTTCCATATGCCTATTGGAAAAATATCTTTTTAGTCCTTCTGCCCATTATTTGACTGGATTGTTTACTTTGTTTTTTGTTAAGTCTGGTCAGCTCTTTGCAGAGCTTTGTGAATAGTCCCTTGTCAGTAGTATTGTGTGTAAAAGTTTTCTCCCACTTGGTGGGGTGTCTCTTTGTTTTGGTTAATGTATCTTTTGCTGTAGAAAAGTTTGTTAGTTTGATGTAGTCCAAGCTGTTTATCTTTTCCTTCACTATCTTTGCTGTGTCCTTAAAGATGGGACTGATACATAAATTGGAATGTCATGAACAAGAAATCTACACTGTACAAAAATGAAAAATAATGTAAAATATAAATTCATTCATTCATTTTAAAAATTAATACAACAACAACAAACTCATTCCTATCCCCTTGTCTCCACCTTACCACCTTGATAGAGGTGACATTTGGGTTGCAATTCCTTGAAAATAAAAAAGGCATATTTAGTTTCACGTTTTATATCAAAAGTCTTACTGCCACAGGTTAAGTGACTCTTGCTTATACTTGGGGGGGGAGGGAGGATTGAGGGCAGATGGGAGCAGGGGGGACTGAGGTGATGGTGCACTGGTGATACGGTGATGGGGAATACATGGGGATTACAATTCATGTCAAATATATATGAATTTAAAATATATATATATATGGTTTACTTTAAAATTTTTTAAAAAAAGGGCCTCCCTGGTGGCGCAGTGGGTTAAGCAACACACTGTGAAGCAAACTGCAGCCACTGCAGCACGAGTTCGACCCCTGCTGCCAGCCAGGGAGGGGACCCACATGGTACAGCAGACCTCTCCTGCTGTGCCCGCTGCTCCCCTCAGCAGTGTACTTCAGTTGATCTGCCTGTTCTGCTTCCTTCTCTCTGTGGTGAATCCTCTCACACCCCCCCACACACCTCTGGTCTGTACCCCAGTGCTTGTATGCATAAATAAATACATGTTTAAAAAAAAAAAAAAGACTCCATAGCTCCAGGGCATTGGAATGAGGGAGAAAACTCAGGTCTGCTCCTCAACCCCCACAACTCTTTCTCCATGCAGTGCCTTGGGCCAATCGATGCACAGGTGTGACAGTGTGAGCTGGCCTCCTTCAGGTAAGGTCACCACAACAAGCTCCCATGTTCATTTACATTTGGAGAACCGGGCTGGCCTCATACAAGGAACAATTGCCCAACTCGGGTACCTGGCCCCTCTTATGGTAACTGACATATCTCTAATTATCGCATCGCTCAGACATGGGCTCCCGTCCTCCGGGTAAGAAGGTCCATTAATAACCCTTCAGGAAAGGGACACAGCATGCCCGATGCAGCGCTGTCACACGAGCTGCCCCCGGCACAGAGTCCCCGTAATCAGCACTAACATGCCGGCTAATGTGTCACAACAGTCATTGTTTCTCAGCCTCTCGCAATACACAACCAGGAAGCAGAACTCTTATCATTTAATAACACTGCCTGATATTGAGAGCGGTACAAAGTGGAAACATTCCAAGAGGGTGGAGAAAACCCGTTCTCTGGGGAAACTGTTAGGGTCGCAGCATAGGCTTTTAGGCAGCTGAGGTTCAGATGATGAACAGCTGCCATGACCTGGAGAGACCTCTGGCAGGTCAGGGCTCCAAAGTGAGGGCAGCACATGCCTTGGCAGAAAGGAAAGCAAACTATGGGGTCTGGGTCTCTGCTCTACTCTGTTCTGAGTCACTGTTTTCATCTTGACAGAAAATGCATTTTGACAACGAGCACTGGGTTGGGAGTCCATCCTGGGATGCAGGCTGGTCTTGGCCATAAGTGTGCATGTGGGCCTCAGTGTACCTACTTGATAAGAAAGACGGAAGTTTACCCAAGGCATGCTACAGAATGAACGGCAATGATACAGGGCAAAGTGCTCTAAGCTTTTAAGGGAGTAATTAATAAGATGATTGTGGTTAAAACAGCTAACATTTAAAAGAAAGTTAGGATGGGGCCACACAACATTCTTAGGGCTATATAGGTATCATTTCACTTAGTGCACCCATTAACCCACATGCAAACTTATTATCCTTTATTTCAACAGATAAGAAAACTGAGGCAAAGATAAGTTGTGTAAGGTGCTTAAAATCATAGGGCTATTAAACAGCACTGTTAAGTAACAGAGTCAGGATTTGAACCAAGAAGTCTGGTTCCAAGGCTGCATGTGCACTTGTTAAGGAGACCTACTATTAAATCAGGTGCTTAGAATGTGAAGGGAGGGAAAGGGAGAACATGTAATAAGAACTTAATAGGAGGGAGCATGAAAAAGCAAAGATCATTTAGGCAAAAGATGCTTCACATTAAGAAATCCTATTAACTCAACCCCTACTTCTCTATCAGGGGGCCAGTTCCACACTCTTCAACCTCCAACGGAAGCAATAACTAGTCTCTTCCTTACATATTGTGATCTGAGAACTAAAAGGCTTTTGTTTCATGCCCAGTTCTCTCATGTAGCCAACTCTGTGACCTTAGGTAGGTGAGACCCTGAGCTTCTGTATAATCAACTCTAAAATGAATGTGAGATATCCTTACAGCTCCAGCTCATTCTGGGTTTCCTACTAGAAACTGCTGAGAATGTGCCTCACCCGTCAGCAGGGTGACCATATCAGCATCATGGTCTCCAGGGGGTGCCAAGTTCATTTTGCTGGGATTATGGAAAAAATTACTGGTACATCTATTTTTCAAGTTTCTTTTTATTTTGGTGTTTTTGTAAGTTTTATAATGCAAACGATGTATTACATGTGTATACTACATGACACATATGAAGATTTATAACTGATGCATGTTTCATTTTTCCTAGTTTGTCCGGACAATTAAATGTGGTTGGAGACCATTGGCAAGCTAACGTGGGCTTTGCTTCTGTGAGTAGTTCACAAAGGCTATGCCCAATTTATCACCCTGACGGAATACTGCTAACACAGTAGACAGGGACTGAACACGAAAGTCATCCCAAGGTCCATGTGGCAACTTGATGTTTTCTTCCTAAAATTAATCTTTCAAGCTGCTTCTTAATCTTAACCCAAAGAGACAGGAATGATAATAATAATAGTAATAATAATGATGTTGACTTAAAAGTTTATATTCTGGGGGGAAAATATCCCTCTTATTATATAACCATATGTGACGAAAAATCTTATTCTGAAGAACAGGTGTAGTATCTAGTGGAAACAATATATTCTCTCTCAGAAAAACCACCATTTCCTATTAAGTTTCCGGGATAATTCTAGCAGTATGTAAAAATATATGGAAACATGTTGACAGACCCCTGTTAGCTTTCTCTACCATTTGGTCTATTTTTCTCAGTCACAAAATAGATTAAGTTCAATTTTGAAGTCATCCTCTTCTTTGATTTCCCACTCTAAAATCAGATACTCACAGTAATACCTGGGATATGATGTGCCATTCTGACCCCTCTATTTTTAGGAAGAAGATAGAAATATGAGGGAAGCTATAAAAATAGTCTCAAAAAAATAAAATTTTTAAAAAGAGGAATGCTACAAAGCCAGAAGATGAAACCTAGGTAGAGAGATCGTATGAACTAAATTTATAAAGTCTGGTAACGCAATGACTCCAGCGGATTTGATCATAGTCTATAAATACTTTCAATTTAATTGAAGGGAAAGAATTATTCATTGTCTCGAAAAATGATATGACTTGAAGCAATGGCCTGAAGCAATGAAAGAAAAAGTTTAGGCAAAATAGTCAGGAGAGGGCAGTAAGGAAGAAATTCTTAGCTATCTAAGGAGTGGAACAGGAAAAGTAAATCCCAGAGGAAACATTTTGATGCAGACAGCCTTAAGCCCTGGAGTAAGAAGCAAGGATTAGCAATTGTGTTCATCAGTAACCTGTCACCTACTACTCTATTAGCAATTCAGAGTTCTCAGAAGCACCCCTTAGAGATGGCCCCTTCGGAGAAAACTAAGTCATAGAGAGTCATCTTCTTATGTGAGAAGACTCTTAATGAGAGCACAAGAGTCAAAAAGACCATGACATACTGATATTACAAGATTATAAATTAAAATCTATGGAAAATGTGTCATTTTATGCATGTCCTATTTAAAGTCATGTTTCAGGAATGACAGTGAAACATTCCAAGAAAAACAATAATATCTTTATAGATGACCATTCTGTGTTTAACATAAAGGTTGTTAAAGAGCAAAAATAAGCTGAACCATTTAGTTAAAATCATTCAATGTGTCATGTTACATAACATATAATAGATATGAAACATGTGCATATGAATCCCAAGTATTTCTGAGTAGGCACATACGCACACATAGGATAATCATATAATAGTCAGATTACAAGCTCATCTGAACCAAGCATTAAAAATAGCTGTCTATGAAAATGCTTGTGAGCACTATTGACATAAAATCTGTGAAGGTAAAAGCCAGTTCAGTGTCGTCAGACACTCAGGAGGCAGAAGAGGTTTTATTCTTGCTCTTTCATCCAGTGACTCCGGGAAAGGAGGAGGTCCTGGGGCTATTGGAACACTGCCATTTTAGATGTCCCTACCCAGCTGCCCTGCTTGGACTGCTGACCTGGCTCTCGCCAGTGGGGAGGGCACAGCTGGCTCTGGCCTCACTGGCAGTCAGCAGAAAACCCCCAGGGGACCCTAACAACAGAGGCAAGCAGAACAATGACTTCCAACAGACACCCAGACACTTAGTGGGAATGTGTTTCCAGAAAGTACTGTTTTAAAAGCAGTGACTAGGGGTCTAAAATCTAGCAATCCTAGATCCAAGCTTACAATGTGGCTCTGTAAGCAACAGTTTTGTGCTTATAGAACTGTGTTGCTCTGTTCACTCCTTTAAACACACACACATGCACACACACACAGAGTCCTTGGTGAATTTTCCTACTGTGTGAAATGAACTGTGTGTCCATCAGGTGCAATTGGACTCCACAGCACAGAAAGGTCATCATCATCTTCCGACCAGCTCTCGTCACCTACAACCGTTTGCATAGAATTCAGCGCAAAACACCACTATTTTGCAAATCGGTTGCTTTCTTGGAAACAAATGGGAGAGCTTAAAACACATGCCTGAAAGAGAAGTTTTGGTCTTCCTCTTGGGTTGGAGTTTAGACTACAGGAAAATTCTTTGTTAATGTACAATTCACACCAAATATGCACATTTTTAACAAAGCAATTGTGGAAACGCAGGGTAAACTTCCTCATCATGCCTTCTATGTTCTTTCACATTCATTTCATAAAGTGGGTGTTTTTTGTTCTCTTTGTCAAAAATTGACAGTCATTTGTCAGGCGAGAGCTCTTTAAGGAAGCTCCCAATCCAGAAAGGGGTCTGTTATGACAGGGCGAATATCCAATTTTGAATGAGACACATTTAACTGCTCTTTGGAGAACCACTGTAAAGTATCATTCTTTGAATCTCTATAAAGACCTAGTCAAATAAAAGATTGAGACTTGGAGAAATGAAAGAAAAAGATGGATGGCTTTCCCCAGAGCTGACTTTCCGTGTCTGCATTCCAGCCCAATGTTTGTATGAATTTAACACACACGCACAGCTTGAAGGGGAAGCACACACTCTGTGTTTCGCAGTGTTTGGGTGGGAATCAAAGGGAAACATGGGGTTCTGTTCTGTTTCCTGCAGCCTTCAGTTAAGCAAAGGGAAAACCTAATTTGTACGGATTCTGGAGACAAGTGAGCCCAGGCAGGCTAGGAATGTACACTAGAGGTGGTACAGTTTTCTCCAGGGTGGGTGGGATTTTATTTTGTTGATTTGGGGTCTCATCTTTTTCTCTTGGGTAATGCCTTTTGCTTCTGTGAAATGTAGATGGATACTCTGAAGGAATTCTCCACCACTACAAAGCAAAACAATAGAAACAGATGTGGTCGTTTCAAAGCAAAAGGGACAGAAATTGAGAGGAAGATGTTGTTTGTTTTGTTTCATTTTGGTGTTAAAAACAGACAAGAGGGTTGGTGGCAGAGGCAGCTGTAGGAACCAAAGCTGGCGGGATAGCATTTTGCTCTTTTTCATTATGGGAGTAAAAGGTTCTCAATGGAGATTAGGAGGTAGAGGAATGTACACAGATGGAAATAAAAGTTGGTAGAAATTTGCCAGTCTATTAAGCTACTTCATCAAATATTTACGACATTGGGTTTCCACCAAGTTCTGCAGAACTCGGGTCCTGACTGCTTGTACCACAGAGGACTAACCTCCGAATATGTAGTCCCCTGAGGACAAGGAAGCAGCCCCCTGTGTTGCTCTGGTATCTCAAGCACCTATATTCCACCCGATACATAGTAGGAGCTGTTTGAATAAATGAATGATTATTTTTCACTAATGTAGGTTACTAATCATTGTTCGCCTGGCTGATTTGAACTTGGTAGTTCTCCCATTCCCACTGGGTCTCATTCAAAGCTAAGCTTGTCATGTTATACTTCTTGCTATACGTCACTGTATCTATTCCCAACTAAACCTCAGAGAGATTTTTGGTTTTTTTTTTTTTTTTTTTTTTATGGCATCTGAGCTCTGTGGATAGTGGAAGACCATCACCTATTGTGTGCTCATAGTGTTCTGGGAAACACATCACACCCATCTCATTTTCCTCTTCAATGCTTTAGTATTGAACTTAAACTCTGCTGTTTGGCCATGCAACAAAACTAACTCCGTATTGCTCATCTCAGTAGCAAGCATGAAAGTCTGCTAACCTTAGAAATAAGGCATCAAGTCAGGGCAAATTAAATGGAGCCTATTTCTACTTCAAGTGATGTGACCTGCAACATACAGGTCTACCTTTCATGTTTTTGCTGCATCCCGCCTGCCACCAGACATGGGAAGCTCGCAGAGCAGCAGACGGCAGCCAGACTGCATTGTAGACACTCACATCTGGTTTAAATTAGAAATATAGAAAACTGAATATTGACTGCCCTGAGACTAAATGTGTTTCAGTATTATTTGAGATTATGCAACAATTTTAGGGAAGGATATTTGAAAATGTCTAATAGAGTATTTATCACATACTGAGCATGAGAATGCATTTATCTAATAATCTCTGCTCAGATACGCTCATTTGAAGGGATTTTTGCTAAAATTTGGGAGCAAAAGTTACCTTGGAAACTCTTAGTTTACTAGGCTGTTTGTGCAACTTCAGCATAGTTTCCCAGCCCATTTTACGTAGGGGTGTTTAAGAGACTGGTCTGGGGGTAACTGGGTACTTTCACGCTATTGAGACCAAGAAGACAAATATTGAGAAGTAACCCAATGTAATGTGAAATGAATATCTTTGAATAATAAAAAAGCTATTTATTTCAAATTATGTATTCCAATTTAATTCGAATACTATGATCCTTCCTTCTTTTTCCATTTACTACTCTTTACTGAGTCATTAAACAAAACACCACAGGTCCTGTTAAATTTACCACATCCAACCTCAGTGTTGAATAGGTAATCACTGAAAGTGGGATGGATGCCATTAAAGTCACACAGACCCTAGTTTGAGTCCCCTTCCCTTCCTTCAACACTGTGAACAAGTAGATACTTTGATCTCTGAGTCTCTGTTTCTCAATCTCTAAATAGTAAACAGTCCCACCAACTGGACAGTGCCATGAGGAGAAATGAACTGATACATAGAAAGTGGCCAGACACTTCCTGGACCACAAATCAAACAGCAAATACAGAAATGATTACAATTCATCGGGAAAGAACAGAGTTGGTAACCATAAAAATTCAACCTGTGGAGTATATTTCCAAAAGGGTTTAGTCACCTAAGATCTACAGTTGGCATTTGAGAAAGGGCTGGATAATTTTGTGACGATTCCTTAACCTCTGCGGCCATCCAAGCTAAAGTAATGATATCAGTAATCCGATTCTGTGCCTCTTCACACTTGGTGATTATCGGGATTGTGGGAATTGTTCTTTAGGCAACCATAGGGATGCCTGAAATCCAAACTGCTTCCCCACAAAGTGACACTCCAATGGGTGAGTTTCTAGGTCTCAGAGATGCACATCAAATAAAAACATCACTTGAGGACTCAGTGTTCACATATCTAGCTCCACTGTGGCTCTGATCTGCTGTTTGCCTGGTTCCCAACTCTCCTGCTGAAAACTACAACTAATTTGGTGTCTCTTAGGTCCTTGTTTCCAAGTCTCCAACCACAAGCTTTGCTGGGTGGCAGGCACAGCAATGCCATCATGAAATAATCTTATTTTATAGTTCTTTCATAGCAGCAACAGGACACGTTCAAGTGCATTCTCTCATCTGATCTTCTCAACGATATTAAAGGGTGGTAGAGGAGTCTCTGTATCTCTGCCATTCACAGGGGGTAGGCAGACCATCAGTTTAGGTGATGGCAGACCTAGGACTAGACCCTGAGTCTTCTGACTCTGAAGGGACCAATGTGCACACAACTACCAAGGGAAGAAATGCACAGTGAGAGAACTGAAATGACAATAAGGACCAAGAAGATACACCCACTGACTTATCACAAATGAAACAGGTATGGCTAAAAAGATATAAAAACTAGTACAAAAAAACAAAACAACAGTTCTCGAACTACTTGCACTCTCGCAATCATTTTGATTTCATTAGGATCCCACCAACCCCCCACACCTAAACTTCTTTTTAGCTTCTCTCTTTTATGTGATAAATTTGTTTATATTTCCCCAGTTTTTAGTCTTAGTCCCAAGATTAAGCACGCCTCGAAGCCCCCGCTGTAAAGGACAGTATTCAAAGTCCCCACCTCTGGCTTTTATTTCCAATCTGAACTCATGACATGTTCTAGACTGTCTCTTGGATGCTTTATCTTTTGTATCACCAAAGTCAAACTCTGACTTTATCCTACATTTGCTTCTTAGATATGTACCCCATTTGATGTGGTTAATGAATTCATAACATTGCCAATCCAGACAACCCTTCCTATTCTCCTTTTCCATCCAACTAGCTGGGAACACCTATTTATTCCACCTCTGAAATGTCCTTTGTTACTCCTCATTGTTTTTCAGTGGCCAACATACCAGAATAAGTCCTTAAAAATGTCTATCCTGCAACACTTAAACAATCACCTGTTAGCTATTGTCCTTGAACCCACTGAAAGACATTCTTTCAACAGAGTCAATATAATCTTCCTAAAAAGTAAACATTAGGTGTTTCAGCTTCTGCTCAAAATCTTTCAGTGGCCTATTCTGTTTTCAGAAGCAATACATCAGTACAACATTCAGTTCCTACTCGCTAAAGGTCTGAAGTACCTGGTGAGAAAAAAAATTAAAAACTAAAAATTGGCTATCATTACATTAATATCTAGTGTGACTCAAACACCCATTAAGCATTTTTACATGTTATCTTCACACAAATTTGCAAGGTGACACCATTATTATTATTAATATCTCCATTTTATAAAACAAGCAACTCATTGAAGACCGCAGAGCTGGTTGGAGGCAGAGCTAGCTCTTGAATGACAGACCACCCCTCTAAAACCTTCCTGCTATTTCACACTCTCTGCCTTTTCCCTCAAGTCATTCATGCTGGTTATCACACAAATTAGAGATACCTACATCTGGGATATACCTACAAATTAGCTGATACCTACATCTGGGATATACCTACAAATTAGCTGATACCTACATCTGGGATATACCTACAAATTAGCTGATACCTACATCTGGGATATACCTTCTTCAGGTTTCACCATTCCAATATGTCACATTATGTCCTTGTACATTCCTTTACTCTATACTGCCAGCAATAGTCTCATTGCCTTTTTTGGTATTTATTTAGATCCTGCTATCTTAAAAGCATCCTATGTACAATTGTTACTTCTATCCTTGATGTTAAGTCTCTTCCCATTTCCGCCAGCCCTAAATAAACTGATGTTCCATATACATGTGTTAAATTAAAATTGTCATCTTTACACTTTCTCTTGTGCAACTTTCATTAGGAGCATAATAGTAATTAAGACTCAGAACTGGATTTAAATGCTTGTTCAGCCATTTATTAGCAGTGCTATCTTGGGAAAATTCTTTAGCTTCATTAAACATTAGTTGCCTCATTTATAAAGTGAGAATACTAATACTGACTAACTCATTGAGTTTTTGTGAGCTCATAAATAAGATAGTGTAAACAAAGTTCTTACACTTTGCCTGGTACTCGATCCTTTGTCAATCAGCATTAGTGGTGAAAGAAATGTTAGTAATGTAAGATGATCTCGAAGACACAGTTTTAAGTAAATGTAGGCAACGATCATTGGTGCAATTAAATTATCAGCCTTTCATAGAAAATGGAGTAGAAAAATAAACAGAATGCAAGGAGATCAGCTACGGAGTCAAGAATATAACATGAGGCTTGAATGCCAATCATCTCCTGCGTATGAGCTGACTTCAGAATGAAGTTCAGATTGGTCAATCGACAGGACTTTTCTAAATGTCTCTAAGTGGTTCTAAGTTCCAAAGTTGTCATCCCAGGCTAGGTCTGGCTGTCAGTACGATCTCTGAGGCTAATACAGTCGTACAGTTCTCTGTGCCATCTCTCATAGAAACATTAACAAGCTGAAACAGCAGCAGTGACAGCATCAGGAGCTAAGCACAGATGCCATGGGGTGGGTGGCTAATGAATCCCCCCATCAATAGGGCAAAAATATGCCAGGCCTCTGAATGCAGCCAGGGATCTAACATCAATCATCTGTAGCTTCAGGGAGTCAATGAGTTATTTCTTGCCCTGCTGCACTGAACAATACCCCAGGGATAATGCCTAGTGACAGTTTAAGTGGAGGGTCACTGGAACGATGAGCCCAATGGATGGTGTGAAGGTAGGTTCATTATGTTCTAGGAGCCCCAGCGTACACTGGAGGGTACCTCAAGTTTTCCTTGCTTGTTGCACTTGAGATTCCTGGCTCTGAAAATTCTCTGATATTCAGAATGTGCATGGTTATTTGATAACTTCAGTAAGCTGAGATCTATGTCAGCAGGCTAGCTCTGAGTCAGTAGCATCCTGACTGCTCATTAGAATTTTACATTACTTGTGAGGAAATCTCAGAGGCCTGAGTAAAGTCTATTCATTATTGAGAAAAGGCAAATGTATTGTTTTCTCTGGGAAAAAAAAATATTAGTTGAAGAAAAGTACTAAAAATATAAAAAGCTATCCATGACTGAAAGCTCACGATATGTCAGGAGCTGAACTGGAATTTTTAAAAACTTCATAATGTGCTAATTTCTCTCATTTTAATTACTGTAGTCTTTTAAGCCTGTTAGTTGTGTGTGTGTCAAGGTCGATGATAATATTCCCCAAACACAGCACTGTGCCTAGTACATAAAAAACACTCAATTTGTGTGTAATGAATGATGCTCATGAGCTAAATTCTCTTAATCCTATTTTTTTTCTTAATTCATTTTATGCATGCATTGGGGGTTCTGAAATGGGCCTGCCAGCGGTGACCAGGCAAAGGGTCACTGGTGTAAGTAATAAATGAAAAAGATATGGCCACCGGGCCTCTGCTTCTCCTAATTGTCTACCAGTCATCGAGTATTTTCTACCTACTCCATCAACTCGACTTTCATGATTGCATTATTGTACATTTCATCAGCATAACACATTTATCATTCACTTTTCTTTCAGTTTTTGAAGAATCAGAAGCTCTGCATGCTTTTATTTGTACATATGATTTTATGTTTTCAGTGTCCTTGGGGGCAGCAGCTACTCATTTCCACTCAATCTGGCCACACCCACATCGAAATCTTCATTCCAGCAAGGGTTGTTGAAGGCTTCATTATTTCCCAAGTACAGGGTCAGACCATTTATGTCATACTGTTGACCTCATGGGTCTCAAACCGAGTTCAAACCATTCTGACCTATAAAGATTGCTTTCCTGATGCTGCAATATGCTTTTCTTCTCGTCCTCGTCCTTCCCCTTCGACCTCCTCTCTTTCTTGCTCTCTTCCTCCCTTTTCTTTTCATATTCCTTCCCCTTCTCTTGTTCTTTCTCTCTTCCTCTTGTTTTCTCCTCATTATATACTCCTCCTCCAAATTCTTTTGGCAAAGTGGCAAGTTTCCAGTTTCCAATACTGATATAAAGGCACCAAGAACATCAGAGCAGGGCAGGTCACAGTTTTACTGGTAAGTATAGAGTCCTCTGGAACATGACACTAAAGGGCGACAGGACAATGCACTACCTTGTGTCTAAAGACAAGAGGTCCCACCCGAATCCCATTCACCTCACCAGGCTTCTCTCTGAGAGGACTGAGTTCCTCATCACATGCTGACAGGACACACTCAAAGTCTCAACTGTGAATCTGATTAATTCACAGAATTTGCTTTTGATTAGCAAAAATTAAACTTTTTGTACAAACAGTTCCAGCAGACTTTTAAAAAAATACTTAAAGCCAAATGCTATTTTCAATTTTAAAATATGTTCCTCCTTTCTCTAATTCCTTTCTTTTTTCTATAAAACCATCGCCTTCTAGATGCTTTACTAATTCTACCTTTGTCTAGTCTTTGGCTTATAGCAAACAACTTTGAAATATTTTATTTCGTTGAACTTCAGGAAAACCCGGTACCATAATAATTTTGTGCCCACTGACAAGAAGAGGAAGGTGAAGTTCCCGGTGAAGGTGCGGCTGGCCCAAAGATGAACAGCCCATGGGATTCTGATAGTCATGAATCTTAAATTCGATTTATTTTGATATGTCAAATTGAGCATGTTTTTCCTCTATGACATGTTGCCTCTCGAAACCAAGTATGGACTCAAAGTAAACAGGTTTAGGTAGAAGTATCTTGGGAGTAATAGAGATACAAAAAACAGCATACACCAAGTCCCAAGCAGGTAGCTACTTCTGGTTCAGCTTATATAAGCAGCCACTCCTCAAATCCCCACTTCTACTCCCTTCTCCCACTTTCTTCTCCAACTCTGCTGGGATGGAACGGCTAAGCTAGAAGCTGCAGAGAGGATCCCCAGCAGGCCCTCTCCACAGAAGTGGCTAATGATCTGGAAAAGCTCCTAAGCCCAGAAAACCCAAAGAGGCCTTTTTCACTAAGAACAAATAGCAATGAAAGGAAGTACAGAGCCAACCTGCAGTGCACAGCACTCTGTGGGAAATGAAATTGCATCTGTTGGACACCTTTGTTGTTTTCTTGTTCTTTCCCTCTTTACTTGCATTACCAGTCTCAAAAATGTCAGCATTCCTCTGTACTCCTCTGCAGAGTCCCCCAAATACCATTTCTGAGTCAAATCCAGCCCTGCCACTGGCCAGATCCAGAGATGAAGCTAAGCTAACAGCCACCTCACCCACTGAGGACTAACCCAGCAGATGCTGAGGGTTTACTGTAAATATCCCACCCAGAGACTGCCAAAATGAAGCATCCAGGCCAGCAATTTATAAATGGGAGGAATAGAATTTTATTATAATTCAGCTCAGCTTCCACTGATTCTCTGGAAGTCTCTTTCAGTGCTTTAAATTATGGAAGAAACAAAACCATACAAACCAAATCTAATAAACATCCAATTTCACCAAATATGGAACTGAAAGAATACTACCAGCCCTTTCTCTTTTTTTTTCTTTTTTTTTTTTTTTTGGTGGGGGAGACGGGGGAAAGGGGAAAAGCAGTTTTTAGAAGAAGAATTTGCCAGTATAACAAGGGGGTTAGTGTAGACAGCAGTGTTTCCGAGTCTACCTGGTTTCTGTAGGTCATTACATCATCAGTCAAGGGGGAAATTATTGGGGAAGGATACAGATACTTGATGAGCAAAACAGATGCCCTGACACATAAATGTTCACTGTTCCTCAAAGACTCATAATTTAGAAAATGAATCCAAGAGGATTTACTGAAACTTATACACAGGGAAAAAGAAATTAATAGGATGTTTTTTTCATATCCAGCAATAACTATGTAAAAAGAAGCTAATTGGTGCCCACTTCTCCCTGACCTTCTATTTTGTAGGCAGTGAAAGGAGGTTGTCAAGAGTTTCAGTAGCAAACACTTCATGGTGACCCTGTCTCTGATCGTATTCATGTTTCTCCTTTGACATGAATGAAGGTGAGTGTAACATGATGCAGCTCCCTGCAGCCTCAATAGACACAGGTCATTCACAAGTGATACCAGCTGCTCTCCAGTATTAAGCAGATTGATTTCTCAACAACAGATCCAATTATTTCAAACTTATATCTGAAGTAATAAAATTCAAAAATCCCTCTGCCCTAAGATACCTTCACTCCATTGAATATCATTTTGTGTGTCCATACGTCATGGTATGGACTGTAAATATCACTGTCAAATACATCTCATCTGTGACTTCATTAACATCATCAAAATTGACACTGAAAATAGCACATTATGGACACAGACAAAAATGAAGAAATGCTAGCAAACGTGAAACAAAAAGCTCCTAAATTATTTTGATCTCTTGTCCTTTGATTTCTTTGAAATGATCCAGTTCTTCTTTAATACTCATTGTCAAAGCCAATTTAACAAATATAAGGTATAAATAATTTGGGAGGATTTTAGGTCTACAAGTAACCAGCACCGCAGCTTTTTGGACAGAACAACAGGTAATCTAAGCAAACTGTGAAAATGTAAAATTTGTGCAACTTTCTAATTCTGTCTTGATGCCCTTTTCTTTGTGCCACTTCTTCACCTAATGGCTTCATTCTTCCCAGGCGCTGTCCATGCAAGCCTACTACGCCCTCACCCCCACCCCCGACAAGGTAGTCTATCCCCAAATTAGTCATGCCCATTTCTCTTCCTTTCCTCCCAACTCGCCAAGCTTAAATCCTAATAGAGCAGCTGACTTCAGCCTGGGTGAGTCATACAGTGTCTACTTTCAACTAATTATTAAGCAGTTCAAGGGTCTCCGTGGAAATGAATTTTAAACATTACCCATTTTCATAAAGGATTTCTTTAATGTGTAGGGACTTGAGGAAGGCAAGGGATAAAAAATGGAGTGTTGAGCATGTGAAGACAGAGTGCGTGTAACCCGGAGCAGTGTGGTAAATGCCACCTCAGTCTGTCCACAAAGCCTACCTGTCACCCAGGTGGCAGGCAGGGCTGGTGGAGGCTGGACTCCTAGCTGTTGGCTTCACCTGCTGCTTTCGCAGGCCTGTCTAGTAACGCTTGATGTGACTAGTTCCAGAGAGAGGAACTGAACTCTGTGCCACTCTGGAGTCTCTGTGGCAAGCACTAGAGTGGATATTCACTCAGGGTCAGAGTCCTGGGTGTTGTCAGAGGGGTATTTTCTTTTCCCTCAAATATGTTAAGTTGGGGACTCAAAGGTATATTCCAGTGATAGCATTGCTGCCAGTCATAACAATTCAGGGATTCCTAGAAACTGCAGAATTGCTTTCCACACCAGTTTATGAAGACACAGACTCTCAGTGTGTAACCTCTCTCAACACCCACACACCCCATACACAAACACACACATCACACACCACACACGCTACACATATCACACACAACACACCACATGCCACACACACATACCACATCAAACACACATCACACACACATACCACATACACATCCCCCCCACACACACATTTTAATTTTAGTATTTATAATTTTCTTTTCACCAACTCTCTAGCTTTACCACCACTCAGAAGTAGCACCAAAGTACAATCAGCACCCACACTTGAAGAGTAAAGTTTTGCCACCATGTCACCCCTGGCTAGCGCCTCTCTCCAGACAGGTCTTTCTCCCAAGGATCCACTTCTCCCTTCCTCTCCCTGCGATTATCCTCCTTTCATCTCCTCTTCTTGTCTACCATCTCTTTTTCCTTTTCTCCCTAGTGGACTGCAAGATGAAATGAAATCTTCCCTCCTAGACAACCACCACTTTATACTTTCATTAACAGCCCTTAACATTCTTTTATTTCTGAGTAAATTTCTTTAGTACAAGAAAAAAATTGCATTCAATTAATAAGTCCACCTTTTACAAGTTGTGGAAGTCTTATAAAACTATCTTAGCAGGTGTTTATGTCTTTGTATTTCTGAATCATGTATTGAAATGTCCAAAACAAGAAGTTCATTTTAAAATGAAGTCTTTTGCTCCTCTACTTGGATTCCATTCTCCCCAAATGTGGTAAAGAATCTTCCCTCTTCAGTATATACACTAGACATAATCCACTAGGAAATGAAAAATGGTTTGAAGACTAATGAAACAGTCCCATGCTTGAGAGGACAAGTCAGGTTCATTCCAGGAGGGTGGCATTTCTCTACTTTGTGGGTCTCTGACCTTTCTCTAAAAGGATCAGATGACGTCATTTATTAACTGATGATCTGAAGGACAACTTGTTGAGATCTTCCATAATGTGTAAGCAATGGCAGTATCAGTGGAATAAATTCATAGGACCTCAACTGGGGGTGGGGGTTGTACATTTTGATATAAAATTCCCTTTACTTTTGTTTTGAAAAGAAAGTAATTCTATGTTCTGTTCACATCTCACATTCATGCCGAAGTCAAGCACAAATACTAATACATACTAGCAAGTGTACATTATGATATGTTTAGAAGCATGCGCTTTTCAAAGACACCAAGGAAATGACAGGACTTTATAACAGCATAACACAATATAAAGAAATGGTTCCTCCTAGAAGTTCCCAGGATCCTCATATCAATTTTATAAAAACACTGCCAATTTCAAGTACACTGTCAGAAAATGGGAAAACATTTCTCTTAAAAGTGGAAATGCTCCACAAAGCACGAATAGGGAGAAATGGATAAACTAGCAGCACATTATTGGATGTGAAAAAGATGCTCAAGGCAGTGCCAAGTCATATTTTCTTAGCAAGTCACACTGAACCAAAAAAAAAGATAAATCACCATAAAAATACAAGTGAGCTGGTAATAATAGCCTAGTTACAGCTGCCATGAAATAGTCATTAAGTTATATGCAGCATAAATCTCCAAGTTTTGTAAATTATGGTGGTTCTTAGAGGCCAAATAAAGATAGACTCTACTAACTATGGCTGCCTTTCTTTGCGCCTTGTGTGGCTTTTTAAAATACTTAACCTCATGTGCATAGTGCCATAAGGATGCCCAAGCACGAGAGGAAGTGTTAAAGTTCACAGCCCTATGCAACATCCCTTTTCCACATTCCAAAGGTGGTGGTCTCTAGCCAGTCCTTTCCTCCCTGCACTCCTGAGCAGTCTCATCTTGTTCTGGCTCACACTGAGGCCAGACAGGCATCCAGCGCAAGCCTCACATCTCCAGCTGCTCCTGTTTCCAAGGCCCATTGAAGAGCAGGTGGTGGAGACAGGTACCGCTTTGAGGGCTGAGCTTGCAGCTTGTGGTTGCAACCTGACACCTTCAGCACACCTGGATCTTCAAGATGGCAAGGAAACCTCCCCTCTGCTTTCCTTGGTTAGGCTGGCACACTAGACAGCACCCTGATGCAGAGAATCTCAGTGGCTGTTCCCTTTTCTTCCTTTTAGAGGCTGGTAGAAATCCCGAGTTGATCTTTTGTCTTAACTGCTTCCCCCCCCTGCTATTTAAACGAATTCTTATTGCTCCAAATTAAATCCATTCTTTCTAGGCTTGTCATTGCTAACTAATGAGAACAATTCCTCTCTTTGCTATTGGAGGCTGCACTTTGGGTACTTATGGATGAGAATCATATCCTTCTTTACCCTACTTTCTTAACTGCAGACTGCACAGGTGATAAAATGGGTTAATTGTTGCTATAAAAATATTTTCTATCCTCATAACGAAGTAATTTTTTCCTCCAAATCATTTTAATTTCTCAGAATTGCCCTCTGTTCTTCATGATTTGCAGTGACTGAGGGTGCATTCTCATTGAATCTCTATATACAAGCCAGATGTTAGATATACACTTCAGTCCTGTGCTGTTTCTCTTCGGCCCTGCCCACTCTGGTCTCAGTTTTTCTGACATTCTTTAGATCTCTACAAGGAGGTTTGCAGCCTAGGGCAAGTGTCAAAGTAAAGCCTGTTGCCTGTTTTTATAATAAATTTTCACTTGAATATAGATACACACAGCTTTTTGCCAAAAATATGTACTCTCTCACCCTTTACTGAGAAACTCTGCAAGCTGACCCTCAGCTAGGAAATCACAAACATTCTAATTGACTTTGCTACTTCTGCCAAGTTGAGATGAACCACACCAAATAAATCTCTTATTTACACCTTAACAGCTGGCTGTTTTACAACAAGGCAAACCATGGCATCTGCACAGGAAAATTCCAGAAGATCCCAGAAGAAATTTTATAATTCTTATCCCTGAAACACCCGATGGTCATCATGTCTCACATCTGGAGTGAGGTAACGCACACCACCCTTGGATAAAGCTCCAACAAACTCAAGCAATTTTATAAGCATGTTCCTCTTTGCAGGTATCCAAATAGTTCTGTATTTATCACCACCTTCCACCATTGTGAAGCAAGAGAATCAGGCCAAAGCCAGGTACTCACTATGTGAAGCTGGAGGAAGTCGCCAAGGCCTGGGGCACTGTCGATGCGAACCAAGATGCCATCCTTCACAGTGGTGCTGAAGCCCACAGCCAGGCGGTCTGAGCGCGTGCTGGGCCTGTCGTTGGCAGGCCAAGTGTAGAGGATGAGGCCTCCGCTTTTCCCGAAGATGTACGTTGCGCCAGCTGTGAAAGCAAGGAGAGGAGTGATCAGGGTACTGGCTCGTGCTGAAGACACAAAGTCGAGGCCATGTGCAGAAGGCAGCACTGAGGAGCCAACCCTCACACCCCAGTATGTGGTTACCTAGAGGGATGGCATCCAAAACCTAGGCAAGCAGCTGTCACCCCAAATTAAAGATGCAGGCAAGATGAATTAATAACAAAGCAGATGTTAGCAAGAGAGAGTTGATGTCAAATATAGTAAACTAAAAAAATTTATAATAAAAAAATAAATAAACTGGATTATCATTTAGGTTAAAAATGAAAGACTAAACAAACTATCATTAAAGAGTGCTAAATATACTTTTGAAAATATGTATATTACTTTAAAATTTTTGATATTATGAAATGCATGTTCAGAAATAAACATCGTTCAGATGAAAAAAAAAAAAAGAGAGAGCGTCTAATCACTTCAGTTCCTGCTGCCTAGTGGCAGAGAGCAAGGGGCCGGCTCGTGGGAAAGTGTGCTTTGTTGTCACAACTTTTCAGTTTTCCTCACTAGCAGGATTAATTTTCCATCTCAGTTAGGACAGGTTCCAGAGAGCTAATTAGTTTCCCCATCACTTAGCTGTCAGAACGTTCTCATCAGGGAGCTCCCTGGTGGTGCAAGGTGTTAAGTACCACCCTATGAAGTATCCACAGACACTGCAGTGGGAGTTCGATCCCCGGCCAGGGAGAGGACCCACATGGCGCAGCAGACCTCTCCTGTCTCACACACTGCTCCCCTCAGCAGTGTACCTCAGTTGATCTGCTTGTTCTGCTTCACTCTGTCTGGTGAATCGTCTACCCAGCCCCCAGCTCTTGTTTGCATAAATAAATAAATCTTTTTTGAAAAATGTTCTCATCAGTGGAGCTGGGGGTAGGTAGCTTCAGGGATGCCTCACAAAATGTGGAATCCCAAAATCATCATTCCTAAACGTCTGTCCAGACTTCCACCCCCACAGAAAAGGAAGCTGTGGCCCAAGGAAACCAAGTTTCATGACTGGAAGCACTTGGCTATTTCACTATTATGTTGCTATAAAAAAGGTGATCAAAATTCAATCCAATGGTCTCTTGAAAATTAATGTTTTTTTCCCTTTTAGTAGTGGTGTTTACCTGGTATTACTATACAAGTTTCTATCTCCTTTCCCAAGCTAAACTTTGAAAAGACTGATAGAGGAAATAAAGAGATTAAAAAAAAAAACAAAACAAAAAACCTCAGCCTGATGAATTTTTAACACAAGCAGTAGTGTCAATTATGACTAGTGAGTACATCAATGTTTATAATATTTACTGTGTTTTCACTGATATTTTTACAAACCCAGGAATTACTAAGAATATTTTAACATAAAAATACACGACACACAGGAAGAAAATAAAGAAGAGATACTTCTTGAATATTTTTAAAAGTCTATTTTAAATAAAACAAGTTTTGAATCTGAATTTGGGAGAAACGTTCAGAATTGGCAGGCAGAAAAGACTACACCAGGGTAGTTGGGTAGTTTCTATGGTTCTGTATGTGTTGTTCACAGTGAGTATTTCCATATGTTGTTTATCTCAAACTTCAAAGAATATTAGACATCAGATTTTCTTGTGTGTTTCCTACTGAATGGATCCAACCATCAAAACTATTTTAAAGCAGGGGCCCTCCCCTGGTGGCGCAGTGGGTTAGGAAACACTATGAAGCAAAACGCAGCCACTGCAGCATGAGTTCGATCCCTGCCATAGGCCAGGGGAGGTGACACACATGGTGTGGCAGACCTCTCCTGCCTCGTCCACTGCTCCCCTCAGCAGTGTATTTCGGTCCATCTGCCTGTTCTGCTCCCCACTCTGTCTCTGGTGGATACTCTAACCGCCTGTACTTCTGGCCTGTACCACAGTTCTTATATGAATAAAAAAATCTTTAAAAAAAAACTATTTTAAAGCAGTATCAGGTCAGCCATCTGATATTTGATCAACTACACTTTGCATTTACTAAAAATCTTAAACACTGGTCCACATTTGTTTATAGAGAATATTGGGTTAAATTATGTTGTTTGAAGAAGAAATGAGTTATGCAGTTTATATAGAAATAATAAAGTACATTGCTATGAGCTAAAATTAGGAGTGTATATCATATGTCATCCTTATTTAGAGTCACATCATATTCTAAAGCATATAGAATCTAATTTGAATGTTTTTGAAAGGTTACCATGCTTTTTTAAAAATTATGTTAATTGAGGTAACACTGGGAATAAGTTCACAGCGCTATAAATGTATGCCTCAAGCCATACTTACCACCAAATCCCATTAAACCTCGACTACGGTTAACTAGGCCCCTCCGCCTATCTAAACACCCCTACAGCTCCAACTCCATCAGTTCACTTCAATTTTGCAGTCAGATTTCTGGGGTTGCTTTGGTTTATTTTGTCCATCCCTTTAATTTGTTTCTTCATAGTCTACCTATCAGTGAAATCATTTGGTATTTGTCTTTCTCCTTCTGAGTTATGAAAGGTCATGTCCTTATGTATATTTACATGTAGCATATCATTATTTCCCTTTTATGAATTTCTCAATCCTTTGGGGATGGTCTGTGAAGGCCTCCCCAGTCATCTGGAGATTTTAGGATTGTGCTATGGAAAGTTTATGATTAATTCTATATGCAAAACAATGTTTGCTCCTCACTAGCCACAAATACCCTCAAAGCTTCTTAAAATTAGAAATGTGGATAAACAATTTACCCTTTCTCTCTTTCCATCTGTGAAGATTTTAAATAATTCCCTTTCTGTAGATGATTACAAATGTCACCACCACTCTCTTTATTCCTTATTTGGAAAACTGAAGGTTATTCAGTGATTAATATATAGAATCACCAAAAATGCAAATAACCTGTGACATTTTGTGGCAATTTATAAAATCACACCCTATTCTATCCTAAGTAGATAGTGGTTTCTGCTCAGGAGATAAATTCATACTCTCAGGAAATAATGTTGTCATTATAAAAAGAGTAAGTTAAAAGTTGATGCCAGAAACACAATTTTACGGTTCTTTATACTTTACAAAAGGATTTTTCACTTTTTAAATCTGGATCTTCAAGACAGTTCTAGGCAATAGTTTATGTGTTAACTCTGAAAACAGAGACCCAAATATATGAATAAAATAAGTTACACTTTTTAAAAATATTCAGCCCAACTCCCTGCCTACAAAAACCTGCCTTCATTATATTCCAGTCATCATTTAACACAATTAATCAGTTATACCAACGATGAAACTTCAGTTTGGCTGAAGTGTATATGTGAGGAATTATGGAACAAACTAAGGAAAATAAATTGAGAAACTATATGATTTCAGTTTGGCTGAACTTCAGTCTGTTCACAACTCCCCATAAGAATGAAGCAGATGAAAAGAAAACCCTGGTCCCAAAATCTGGCACATATTTAAAAGCTAATCTGGGGGCCCTCCCTGGTGGCACAAGGGATTAAACACCACACTTTGAATCATCCAGTTTGACCCCGGACCAGGGAGGTGACCCACATGGTGAAGCAGACCTCTTCTGCCTCTCCTGCTGCTCTCCTCAGCAGTGTTGTCTCAGCTGATCTGCTTGTTTTGCTCCCCACTCTGTATCTGGTGAATCCTCTCACAACCCCCCCAAGCCCCCACCCCCGATCCACCGCACCTCTAGCCTGTACTCCAGTTCTAATCTGTATAAATAAATAAATCTTTAAAAAACAAAAAAATGAAAGCTAATCTGACCCTCTCACCATACAACTTTACAAACAAAATGCTTACATCTTTCGCCTACTGCCCTGTTCATAATTTTTCATATAAAGAACTTAAAAAGGAAGCACATTTTAAAGGATAAATAAATAAAACTTCTTATATGTAGTATTTGGGAGGTCAAGGTGACTTCAACTTTTAAATAAACAAATAATAAAATGTCACTATGTTAGACTAAGTCTTGTATATATGTAAAATCCAATTTTAAATTATTATTGCTTTTGTTGTTCTAAATTTATGATGTCACTGTTAGAGCAGTCTAACTTTGTAAATTAAAAGGACATTAAAGTTACAAAATGCTTAACAATGACTTATTTTTCCATGTAGAAATAAATATTAAAACATGTATTCTTGGTACTGAATGTCCTAGTAAGTGTGAATAAAGACACTGAAACTTTTGTTGTCCAATGTTGACTTTAGAGGAAGTTAATTAATAGTTAAAACTTTCCACTCTGACAATCTGCTATTTTTCCCCCTTTAGTTAGCTTTGCTATCTGACATGGTTTTTAAAGATAAATGCACACTTTCTGTTAATTTTAATATAAAATGCTTAGAGTCCCAGAGGGAAATGGAATTATTCTGCTTTACATTTTCAAATTAAAAAGTTAATTTTGTTATTTTTAAATGTGGATTACAAATCAGCTTTTTGGGCGCCAGAAACTCTTAACAACCCTCCTTAATCCATTAACGATTTTCATTTCTAAGCCATGCAATACCTCATCACATGCTTCCTCTCCAGAGTCCAGTAGTTCCAGTGGCTGGTTTCTCCCTGTGCTCAGTATGCTGGTGCAGAGACCCTACTACACTTATTAATAATCATACCCATGTAAATTTCCTATTTGCCAGCAAAACATGATCAATTCAACTGAAGAAAAAATTGCTAGAGAGGCATTTTGGCCATTTAACACTACAGGATTTGCAAGTTTGCAAGCAGCCGGCATTGCTTTGCTTAGTTCCAACCAATACTGTATTCCAGGGATGAAATCTCTACACTGTTTACCATTAACCAAGATAAAGTATATGCATTTCAACTTCAAGTAGTTATCAAGTGTGACATGTTATTTTAGAATACATTTTTTTTTGGTCTCAAAAGCACCAAAATTAGGGTTGGCTTATTGTTTTCAGATTTGGCTAGATAGTAACTGGGATACAACTGATGGGGATGTGGCAGAGTTGGATGCAGGGATATGAATGAGTAGTTTGGTGTGTATTCTGTGTGAGTGTTTGTCTATTCTGTGTGTTTGTGGGGGTGGGGGGAAAGGGTGTGTAGTGGGGAGTAGCATAGACTCCAATGAAATCATGAAGGAGTCCTGAAGAACATTTTAATGCAGTTACATCAGCCATGCTGATGAAGTAGGTGATCTATCATTTCTCAAAGGGAATTTGATGGCCAAAATTTTTTCTAGTCGACACATTTCCCCTCTAAGTAAGAAGAGATCTGAGAGTTAAGTTTAAAGAAAATTAGATAATTTGCTCTTAACAATTATAGAAGGTAAGATAATAGTGTAAGTAATACTGTAAGGTTTAATGTGCACTTGGTAAGTAAACTGGCATAAGAATCTAGATGTCAGACTCCTCCTTCAGTGCTCTTTGAAAATTGCCTGAGAATTCATAAAACTTCATGGCACCAATATGTCTGTCCTGCCCTGTTAGTGCAGGCTCCTTATTCCTTATTTATATTTTATTACTCTTTCATTAATCTCATACATGTTTCAGGTCTGCATTGTAAACTAGTAAATTCTTTTAGAAAATAAATGGATTATCAATGACATAAAATGCATTATGCTCGCAAATGTAGTTATTGCTATTAAATTAAAACTTTTATTCATATCAATTACCATATAGCTAATAAAACCAAAATGGAAAGACTCTGAAATTGACAAATGTTTCTTCTAGCAAATGGAGACAGAAAACTTAAGGATCTCATAATGATTGATGGTTTGTTGAATATAGTTTCTCAATTTATTTTACTTAGTTTGTTCCATAATTCCACACATATACACCTCAGGCTGTCTGGTGAGTGTTCATAACAATAGGGTCTTACATTTTCACAGTATTGAGTGGTTTTCAAATTGCTTTCATTGGGAGTACCTCATTTATGCCTCTTCCTCTAATACCCACTGAAGAGTTAATAGCAAATATTTTTGATATTGTTTTAACAAAAATAGATACTCAAAGAGATTAAATGACTTCATGTGGTCTTAAACAGTAGTGCTAAAAGTTGAACCTCATCTTTCCTAACTCTGCCCTCTTCTCCCCTCATCAGACTATCCTGCTGACATGGGAATCATCCTTAAGGACTCTCAGGAGACCAAGAGCTTCCACAAGGAAGACAGGGGGAGTAAGAGATGGACAAACTACAGTGAAATGCCTGCCTTGCAGAGGGAGCCACTAGGGAGTATGAGTTGATGATAACAGATTTTACAAATAGCCCTGCAATATATTTATTGAATGGATGGTTTATTATGATCTATTTTGTCTACTCTGAATTTTTTGAAATAAACAGCAAAACTGATGATAAAGTAGCCTTGCATAAAGCAAAACTGAAGGAAGTAAACACTAAGAAAGCAATTTCATCTATTTTAAAGAACATCTTTTATCTTTGGCAAAGAAATGATCAGATTTACTGAGCTAACTGAGAAACTGACAACATTGCCTAAGTGTCAAGTATATCATCAGGGAGAGCCAAGCCCCCTTTCTTAACTTTGGCAAGGTTGAGGGCTCCCTTTATAGGGGGAAATTTCTTCATCACTCTTTTTTTTTTTTAAGATTTACTTATTATTTATTTATGCATACAAGAACTGGGGGAGGTGGGGAGTATGGGAAAAGGTATGGAGGGGGTGAGAGGATTCACCAAAGACAGAGTGGAAGGCAAAACATGTGGATCTACTGAAATATACTGCTGAGGTTTGACAGGAGAGGTCTATTACGCCATATGTGAGTTAGCTTCCTGGACAGGGATCAAAATCGGGCCACAGTAGTGGTAGCCTGATAATGCTGAGACTTAACCCCTATGCCATCAGGGAGGCTCTTTCTTCCGCACTCTTGAGAGAAGAATGGTTAAAATCAAAGAGCATTAAACTGGAAAAGATGAGGCAACATTTCAAAGCATGTCCCAGTATTCTGGAATAAAGATTTCAAGTCAAAGACTTCCCAGCAGAATCAATCAATAGTGGTTCTACCTAATATAAAATCTACTTGGTAATATTGGAACTCAAGGTTTTGCACAGAAGGAAGCCCTTACATATTGTATCCCATGCCAAAGATTCTATAGGAGCTGGTGGGAGAAAAAAATAAAGCCAATAAAATTCTAGCATTTAGGTCATATTTTTATATGAATGAAAAAATGTCTACCACTATTTAATTCTGGTTTTAAATGCCATCAAAAGGAACCATTTTCCTTGGATTATTATATGTTATATACAAACTCAGTTCTTACAAATATTTTGGTTGAACCTTTTTTTGGGTATGTTATAAAGGATTTTCTAAAGATTCCAATGAGGAAGCAAGCATTGGTGGTTCAGTGGTAGAATTCTCGCCTGCCGCCAATGAGGAAGCAAATAATTGTATTATTGCCAAATCTCACATCAAGAATTAAGATGACTTGCTGCTGTGATTCCTTATGTACATCTGTGCTTTCCCAAAGTTTGAGTAAAATAAAATCACACATAGCTTCTGGCAACATTCATGGGTTCTGACAAACACATCATGACCCTTCTGAATCCTACAGGTAAAGACATTTTCTGAAACATATCAGAAAAACTATAAAATAATCTCTACTCATCCATTTTCAGGATTTTCTCCTAGGAAAATAAATTAATTAGTGGTAAAGTATGTAATGCTTTACACATTGAAATTGCTCTAAAGCTAAAACTTCCAAGGATATACTTAGAGAATATTTTTAAAACCCATGGTTTTCCTTTGGGGCAATTATTTCTTTCACAATTTTCTTGGTAGTGGTTAGCAATACTCATTATAACATTAACATCAATGTTAATTTATATGTATGAATTAGTTATTATAATATTTCAATATTCTATATAGCGTACTCACTTTAGATGCTCTGCATTAGGACTGCCACAGCAAGGTATATAGACCAAGTAGTTTAGAAAGCAGATATTTATTTCCTCATCATTCTGGAGGTTAGAATTCACAGATCAAGTGTCAGCAGGGTTTATTTCTTCTAGGATCTCTCTACTTGGCTTTTAAATGACTATCTTTCCCTCATGTAATCACATGGTCTGCCATTATTACCCTACTGTGTCATAATTTCTTCTTCTAAGAATACCAAATATACTAGATTAAGATCCATGTGAATGATTTAATTTTAAATGAATTATCTTGTTTGAGATAGTATCTCTGAACACAGTTACACTGTTGAATACAGTTACACTGTTGAATACAGTTGCACTAGGGGATAATGACTTGAACATATGAATTTTGGGGGACAAAAACCAACCCATAATGATCATAATCCCAGTTTTAAAGAAAGATGAGGGATATTGTGGAAGGAGGTAAAGTAATTTGGCCAAGGTCAAGTTCAATAAGATTTTCACCATATCTTTCTAACTCAAAAGCATACTTTTTTCATTATGTCAAGCTCTATCCCTAAAATATATCTATCTATTACTTTTAACTTGTATCTGTGTGGTTATGGGGATGATGATGGAGACAAGAAGATCTTGCATTTCTAATATGGTTAGAATTTAAAAAGAAAGAGGCAAACACAATCAACGCTCAACATCCCTCACAAATGAAATGTTGATCTAGCTAGCTAGCTGGCTATCATCTATCTGTCTAAGCTCTAAATCTAAGAATTCTATTTTATCTTATTTCTCAAATGTAAAAAAAAAAAAAAATGCCAATTTTACACAAGAAGTTTTGCTAATAGTTCCCAGAGTTTTATGATTTGTACAGTTTTTTTTTTTTTATATATATCATTGTTGTACATCCTTGTTAGTGTTTGAACAGTATAATACTCCCCTCGACCCAGGAATAATCACCATAGCACCTCACCATGAAAGCACCCACAGTCCTCAACCACTTTATCTTTTTTAAATGACAGTGTTTCATATGAGGTTGTTCTCTGTAAAGTGTGTAAAGTAAATTCAGACAAGAGGTTGTTCTTGATTAATTACACCACATTCATAAAACTCTAAATTCTGAAGGGCGGACTCTATAATGAGGTTTGTTTCAGAGATTATCTCACAGTCAAATTAGTTTAACTTTCAGATGCACACTAGTTTCTTACACCGTGACACAAACTACATCCTCAGAAACTACATAGTATTCAGGTTTAAGAAAATAAATATTAAAGTTGTATTGCCAAACAAAACAAAAATCAAGAACCCTTCCCTCACGAACTCCTAGAGGACAGGGCTGTTTAATTTATCACTCTCTCAGCACTGGGATAGCTCAGGAAATAAATATTGCTGAATTAATCAATAAAACTTGGCTCACCTATACTTTCATATCTTCACGCTGTTATTTAGGCATTGCCCATTAATCCATCTTAGCCTTTTGTCATTTAACCTCAATGTGGAAATATTTTATAAATATTCATCAATTAGGCACGGAATCTCCTTTGAAGGAGTGTGACATAGGTTCCAATTTATAAAAGCAATCTCACCTCAAAGACATTTGTTTGTTTTTTAAAATTTATTTATTTAATTATATTTGACATCATTTGTATTCCCCAGAGAGTTCTCCCCACCATTCCACCCGTGCACCATCACCTCAGTCCCTTGTGCTATTTCTGCCCTTATCCCTGTTTTTGCCCTCCCTTCCTTAGGCAAAATATAAATGAATGAAAAGGAAAAAAAAAAAAACAATCATTATATAATGACTCATCAGCGTATTCTCTAGCATTTTTTCCAAAATGCATTCCTTCTGATGACATCTCCTGGGGTACAGAATAAAAGAGAGATTCAGAGAGCATTTACCTACTTCCTTCCCTCCTTTTATTTCATGACTTTGAAATACCTTCTGTAATAAGAATAATCAGGGGATTTCTAAGTAATGAATATTCTCTGACACAGAAATATAGATGAAGAGAAGTTGATTATTTCTAGTGATTTGATTTAAATGACTGGCACATATGGACTTCTCATTTCTAATAGGGCAAAAACTATAAACACTTTGGTGTATTTGTGGCTATAATTCATAAAACGTGATTTCCTTGTAAAAGTTACCTAATATTTTTTGGGTAATGACTCTTGTTTCTATGAGAAACACATCTTTTAACATGGACCCCACGTCAGACACAGGCGAAGGAAGAAATTTCATCTATTGTGAACTCTGCTCTTATCTGTAACAATAATTTATTTTTACTGTGCCTGAGTTTCCCCTGATTAAGACTGTGATAATACCTCTCTTACCTGCTCATCTTAATGAGCTGGAATAAAGACCAAAATAGTTAACATGTGTAACAATAGAAAGCGCTAGAAATAATTTAGCATCTCCATTTTATGGTGATCACCTCAAAATTAAGAAACATCCCAAATTTTCTGTACCTATAAGAGACTTCCATTATCCAACATGCCCAGCACAACTTTCCTCTTTATCAAGAAATATTAAACCTCTTAACACAGAAATTACCATTTTCTCCCATTTTAATCATGAGATTTGTATGCAAATTGTTAAGCCCTTAATAGATTTTTCCCTTTACATGCATGAGATTGTCTAAGGTGTGCTAAATTAACCCAAGTTGGAATGATAAGAGCACTTCACTAAATTGTTTTGTAACTGGAATCAGTAAAACAATCATTTCTTCTATGATAATGAATTTATATGATCAGAGGCATATAGTTGTGTGACCACATTCTTACCACTGAGAAGAAGTTATGAGAAAATAAACCCTGACCAAGTAAAATCATTGTATCAAAAGATATAGTAATCAAAACAGTGTGGCTTTAGAATTAAATATAGACATATAGAACATGGACTAGAACTGAGTTGAGAAAGAAATACCCACTTTATGTGAACATTTAATTTATGACAAAGGAACCAAGAGTATACAATGGAGAAAGCAAAGTCTCTTTAATTAATGGTGCTGGGAAAACTGGGCAGCTAAAAGAATAAAACTAAGCCATTATCTCACATAAATTACAAAAGATAACTTAAAGTGGATTAAATACTTAGATGTGAGGACTGAAGCCATCAAGAAGACAGGCAATAGACTCAAAAACATTGACTTCAGGGATGATGCTAAGGATTCAAACCAAACAAGGGAAACAATATCAAAAGCAAACAAATAGAACCACATCAGACAAAAAAAATCACCTTTAAATTGAAAAGATACCCTAACAAATAGGAGAACATATTTTCACATCACACATCTGACAAAGGATTAGTAGCCAACATATACAAAGAACTCAAACAACTTGACAAAAAGAAAATGAAAAACCCGATCAAAAAATAGGCAAAAGGGGGCATCCCTGGTGGTGCAAGGGGTTGAGTACCACACTGTGGGATTTCTGCAGCCACTGCAGCATGAGTTCGATCCCTGGCCAGAGAGGGGACCCACACAGTGCAGCAGACCTCTCCTGCTCCCCTCAGCAGTGTATTTCAGTCAGTCTGTCTGTTCTGCTTCCCACTCTGTCTCTGGTGAATCCTTTTACCACCCAGCTATTGTATGCATAAATAAATAAAATGTTTTTTTAAAAAAAAAGCTCCATGGTGAAGGAAATATAAAAAAAAAAATAGGCAAAAGAGTTAAATTGGCACTTCTCTGAGGAAGGCATGCAGATGAAGCTAACAGGCACATGAAAAAAATATTCCTCATCAGTTATCATCAGAGAAATATATGAGCTACCACCTCATGCTCATATCAAAAGGGATACAAACAGCAAGTTTCTGTGAGGGAAGAAGAGAAAAAGGAACCCTCATATACTGTTGGTAGGAATGTAGACTGGTTCAGCTCCTGGGAAACTGTATGTAGGTTTCTCAAAATATTAAAAGTACATCAGCCATATGATGGAGGAATTCCATTAGTTTGTATCTATCTGAAGAATATAAAAATAATTTTTAAAAGATATATGCACTTCTATTTTCATTGCAGTACTATATACAATGTTAAATTACTGAAGCAACCTAAGGGCCCAATAACAGATGAATGGATAAAGAAAACATGGTATTTATACACAGTGCAGTGCTATTCAACTATAAAGAAAATATCTTGCCATTTGTGACAACATGATGGCACTGGAGAGGATTATGCAAAAAAAAATCAATCAAAAGGAGAAAGAAAAGTATCAGATGATTTCATTCATAGTGGAATATAAAGAAGCCAAACAGAGAAACAGACAAAACTAAATGAAAACAAACCCTTGAAATAAGACTCCAGAATTGAGGCTACCAGAAGGGGTAGTAGGGGTCCCAAAAGACTATGTTGGAGGATTATGGGAGCCTTGGTGGTAGATACGGTGTGGTAACACATCTGAAGAGGTGTGGACTTATGCTCCTAAATCATATGCAGTATTATAAACCAATGTTAACACAAAAGATTTGGGCACAGAGAGAAAAATGTGTCATATTTTGAGGATCCTAAGTATTCATTTAAAATCATCAGTTGGTTCATGTAAAATACAACTTCAAGTTGAACTCTATGAGTGCTTAATAGAGTACTCTGTTAATTAATGACCTTGTTATATAAAATTTTCAATAATTTATTTACTCTAAGATATTTCAGATTTTTTTGTTAATTCACAAGTAAAATATTCTTGGGTAGTAAAGAATACCTTGTAATTATCTCGGTGCCTGGGACTCTGACTAGAAGAAACAAAAGAAAATGTTTGTTGAATGACTTGGCAAAGAATGACCAAGATGATTGAGTGAAAAAGTACGCAGGATTTTAGCCTAAAAAAAGGAACATGTTCAGTAATCCACATACATTTCAAATTGGAGCAGTTGTAAAGCTGATCATATTCTTGTTGACAAAGAAATACTAAATGATTTTACATAATTAGGTTACATAACAGCATTCTTTAACCACATATATGTAATTGGAATATTAATAAACTCCAACAGTAATGATTAGAATATTAATGAATAGAACACTTAATGATATTAAATGCTATAAAACAAAGAAAAAAATTCTTAGATAATAACAAAGAAAATGAACCTAAATAAACTGAACCTTCACTTTAAGACAGAATTAAAAATAAATAAAATGGCC
Source organism: Galemys pyrenaicus (assembly GCA_019455555.1). Lineage (NCBI taxonomy): Eukaryota > Metazoa > Chordata > Mammalia > Eulipotyphla > Talpidae > Galemys > Galemys pyrenaicus. Next base: position 4,449,030 of record JAGFMF010011747.1, on the reverse strand, counting down.
TATGATGATGAATAAAAACTAAAATTTGCCCAATATAATAAATCTTATATTGTATTTTTTGATACAATGCTGGCTTGCAACACTATATATGATTGAGAGATACAGAATTAACTCCTTTTCAGCATATGTTGTAGCACACCCAACACCAATGCACACATGATCCTCCACCATGTTGCTCTGTGAAACTGCACTATAAAGTATAAAAAAAAATCAGAAATAATAAAAGCAAGAGAGAAAAGATATAGATGATACATAAAATATACAACTTTAGAAAAAGATTTGAAAACCAGAAGAAACGAAACATATCTAGGATAAAACAGAATTTGCCAAAGGTTTCTAAGAAAAACAGAAATCATTGGAAAGTTAATTCAAGCCATACTGTTTAAAACCTTCAGGTCTGGGCCTCCCTGGTGGCGCAGTGGGTTAAGCAACACACTAAGAAGCAAACCACAGCCACTGCAGCACAAGTTCGATCCCTGCCCCCGGCTGGGGAGGGGACCCACATGGTGTAGCAGACCTCTCCTGCCTGGCCCACTGCTCCCCTCAGCAGTGTACTTCTGTTGATCTGCCTGTTCTGCTCCCTGATCTGTCTGTGGTGAATCTTCTCACCCCCCACACCTCTGACCTGTACCCCAGTGCTTGTATGCATAAATAAATAAATCTTTAAAAAAAAAACAAAAAACAATAAAACCTTCAGGTCTGGACAATTTGACAGCTAAATTTTATCTAACTTGCAAAGCAAAGACAATTCCTAAATTACTCAAATTATTCCAGACAGCAAGCAAATTTAGAACTCTCCTCTAATTTATTTACAACTCCAACATAATTTTAACATCAACATACAACTCAACCCTTGATAAGTAAATAAATATACCACATAAAAATAAGTTCATAAACTAATTTCAGTTATTAATATTAATTTTTTCTAAATAAACTTCAGTGTACATTAGAAGACTAATACACCCTTGAAGGAATATCAGAAATAGTGTATTTCAGCAGAAAGCAAAATTTGTTACACAATTTATTACACAACCCAGTTAAACTAAAATTACATTATAATTTTATCTAAGATTTTTAAAAAGTGCTTAAAAAGTCAATAGCCTTACCTTAAAAAACTCTAAATAGGAGTTGAAAAGAGTGTTCTAAGTATGCTAAAGATGATCAAAAACAAACAATAGTGTGATGCTAAACTAATGACCTTTATCAGTAAGTCAGAAAAAGAGACAATCATTATCACAGTATTATTTAACATTGTTTCATAAGTTCATACTAAAATGCGTAACGCAGCAAAATTAAATAAGATGTAAAATATTGTGAAAGAACACAATGATTTTTAAAGATATAACTTAATATATACATATCTGAAATGATTCCTCTAAAAAGTTAAAGTTAATTAGAAGAATTGTCACTTGGGTCCAATAAAAATATACATAAAAACTAATAGCTTGTCACTCTTGCATAGATGGCTAAATGATTTCAACAAGAGAACCAAGGTCATTCAATGAAGAAATGATAATATTTTCAACAAATGATACTAAATATCCACAGGTAAAATTATGAAGCTGAATGTTTACCCTGTGTCATATACAAAAGTGAATTCAAAATGGATCAAAGCCCTAAATGCAATAACTAAAACCATAAAACTTTTAGATGAAGACATATGAGAACAACTTCATGACATTGAACTTGGAAGTAAATTTTTGACTATGATATCAAAAGAACAAGCAACAAAAGCAAAAAGCAAACACAAAAATGAACAGGCAAATTTACTTTTAAAATAAAATTTAAAAAAACTGTATTAAAGAGCAAATAAAACTGTAGACAGAAAAAGAGACACAGCTTACGGCATAAAAGTGATCAATTTAATTTATAAATTATTTAGTTTTGTGTTTTAGTAGAACAGTGGCTCAAGGGTTTGCTTAAAACTCCATGATGCTAATGGACCAGTGCCCTGATTTTAAGTGCCAGCTGAGAGTATGCTAGTGGTTTAAGGTCCTGCTCAGATATTTCCCATATACATCTTAGTTGGCATTTGGAGAACCTAAGATTGTCAAAATTGATTTGTTCAAATAATATTCTTTGATATATAGTGATTTGCCTTTTTTCTGGTCTCAGCCTATAGAGAAAACATATTTTTTCATGTAGTCATAAGCATAGTGTTTACATAATTTATATCCTTATTCCATTACAGTACTGTAACTTCTTTCTATATTATTAAATGTGTTATCATAATGGTTGTATAATATTCCACAAGGGGATGGTCCTTAACTTACCACTCCTGATGGGATCTTAGGTTGTTTATTTTGTCTGTGGGTATAGCTTAGGATGAGAGGGCATATAATTTGATAGTATCATTGGCTCCAATTAATACACACAATTTTTTTTTTCCTTTTGAATAAAATACATTGATGGGAATATTAGACTAAATGGTTTCTATCTTCTTGAAACAAAAAGGTTCTACATACAAGTCACATAAAAGGTGGCTCATGGTTCTCAATCATTGTTTACTTGCTCATTCAACAAAACTTCATCTCTCAACTGTTATCAATAGAAAAATGCACTTATTACATTAGTGTGCAATAATTCGGTAGTTTACAGTTTACATAAGACTTATTTCCTCTGAATAGGTAAGTTCCAGATTTTCTTAATACTGTATCCTCTTCAAACCCCCATTTTAGAGCTCCTATTTTTCTTTCTCTTTTTACTTTTAGCAAGACAATTGTACTTTGCTAACGTTTGGTGATTCTCATCCTGCCTACCTAAATAGATTTCAAACACATTCTCCATCTCAATCTATCTCTCCTCAGCACCTCCCTCTCCTTTGAAAGTGTGCTGCCCCAGGTCCTGATAAAATCAGTTTTCTTATTTCTTCTTCATCCTGACCCTTGTGTGTGGGGTGGGAGGGGGCGTGGGGGGGTTTGTAGTGTGGATGACTACATTACCACTACTTTCAAAATCTGATCTGTGGTCCAGCAGACTTAGGAGTGCGCTACTACATTGTACACCTGCTCCTGGACTGATGCTTCTATTCACAAGCCATGCTGCTAATCTACAAAAACTAACTTCTCAGGCCCTCTTCTTAGTTTTAATATGGTAAGTTTAACATTGATTCAATAGTACAGAGATGACATTCTGCAAATAAACAGCAGTCATTTCCATCAAAGCTTGAAGATTTGTTATGATGGATATATCCAGACACACCAGTCTCTTTTTAGAAAATGCAATTTTATGAAAAAATACAAGATAATTGGTCTTTAGCTCTTGCAATAAACTTAGATAGCACCTGCCATATTTAAATTAATACAGTGCTTCTCCCTGTTAGATTAGACCTTCTGATTAAGTCAATCATGTGAAAAGATTCAGACATTGCACATGTGCACTAGGATTAAAAACTGTTTTTTATATGGATATTTTTTAATGATGTGATATTTGTCCATCTCCCAAGGAAAAGAAATTGAAAGTCCTTTATTCAGCCATATATCCTGTGTGTCCTTATCGCTCAGCCTCAGCTTTTGCCTCACATTGTGTCACATAGGTGGCAGGTTTTATAGGACGCTGGAAGATGCTCTAAAGCAATGACCTAGTATTTGAAGCCTCCGTGTGAACACTGGGTCTGCCTCCCAGAGATCACATACACATCACTCTTGAGGATTTATTCCCTTTCCCATTGTCCCCGTTGCCTCTGATTCTGGCTGCCACTGTGCAGATCAAGAAACTCAGAGAACAGCTTTGCTCCTTTTAATCTCTCTTAAACCAGCAGCAAGAATGAATCTGACTCACATGGCTGGAGCAGCAGAATCTAAAGTGCCAAGGCTGGCATTTCAGTCGGTCCTCCCACTTCCAAAGAAAACCTGCATCACCCTGGATAGCAAGGAGCCATGAAGTTTCTTCCAGGAGACAAATTAAGGCTCAAAGGAGCTACCTAGATTGAAGCAACTGGTGACCCAGGGGCTTGGCTGTTATGACGCCTTCAGTAACATCGGGGCACATTTTCTTTGTTGAGGGTTCCTCTTACTGGTCACAACCTGTGATGATTCAATTATCCTAATTTGCTCATTTAACCTGTATTCAAAATTTTATTTTAAAGTTTATATGTTTCTTAAATTCATAAACTTTGGTGAGAACTCAAACAACAGGAGCACAATGATAGCTTGTGCTCACTAGGTAGAAAGCATAATCCTAAATCACCCCATTATTGAACAATTATCCACACCACACAGATGACAACCCAGATCCAGCACCCAGGCATGAGGGAGCTTGTCACCCTGCAGGGGTTAAAGGTGGCACGTGCATGATTAGATTATGGGTTCCTGGCAGCTGATGGTGATTTCATATGCTTCTTTGTGTCCCCATAATGGCTGAGTCCCAATCAGACACACACTGTGGATTAATTGCTGGCAGGAGAAAAGAGATACCTTTGATGTCCTCACTAGATGCAAATAGGCGCATAGAAGTTATAAAATTTGTCCAAGGTCACCGCTGATGAGTGGCAGTGCCAAATTAGAACATTCCTCCTGACAGTAATCTAGTATCCTTGCTGTATTTGGATGTTAAGAATCACTAAGGGACTCTGTGTGTGTGTGTGTGAGAGAGAGAGAGAGATAGAGAGAGATTTCTATATTGTGTATGTATGACAAGAAATGAGTACAAAGGAGAAGAGAGAAATAAAATTACATATTTTATACCCTGTTACTTAAGTATTTACTGTGTATATATGCTTTTGTGCATAATGATCCAAAGCCTGATACCTGAATACGTAAATTAACAAATCCTGTATAGAGTCCTGTTATGATTCATTATATTTAGTCCACAAGGAAGTGAGGGCAAAGACAAAGGAAATTATCTGAAAAAGTTAGAGCTCATTCACTGCAGAATCTAAACTAAAGCTGGAGTGCTTCTGCTCTTTAGAAAAGGGTCTACTTGGAGCTTTATGGCATTTGTTTCAAATCCTCAGGTCTCTACTATGAGGGAAGAACAGACTGAAGCGCTAGTCCACAGATCTATTCAGTTTTACCAAATGTAAGGCTGACTATACAAAGCTCCTTAGTCGGATGCCAGGGACCATGGGAAGCAAGAAATGAGAGAGAGTTACAAGAGGTTGCTACAATCTGAATAAGATCTCTTTAAAAGCACAGTGCAGCAGGAAAGACAAGTATAATGGCTATTTAATCATCTTCACTATGAAGTGCCAATTCTTTAGACTCCTATGACATTCATGAATGATACAGGAGGTGGGCATGATGAATGCAGTGCAATTCCCTGCGACAGATATTTGCAGGGAATTTATGCCCCCTCCCCACAGGACAAAAGGGCTCCTGGGCTCAGTTATCATTTGTTCTAGGAGAGAATTTACAGTCTTGCTAGCAACTGCTTTTACCCTACTCAATAAAGCGCTTATTTTGATATACTGACTGTGATTGTTCAAGAACAACTGTATCCTTGGAAATTCATGTGTAGTGAGTAGGCTTACTGGCTCACTTTCCTTCACTTCATGCACTTCTGTCATTTTCTAGGACTTTAACCTCGAGGGTTGAACATAGGTCTCCAAATCACACATCCAGTGAAAGCGCACACATATACTCTTTACTTTTTGGGTTCCCTGTGAGTCAGAGGATTCTTTACCATGTGGCTACATGCCCTGATAAATATATAATAAAAATTCTATTCTGTATCCTTTACCCACAGGTAATCTGCAAGTGCAGAGTACATTAGTTAATACATTCACAAATATTTATTAAGATCTACTATTTCCTACTAGTTTCCTGGGATCTGGAGAGACATCAGCGAATATAACAAAGCCCTGGACTTAATAGAGATGACACTCTTACAACAATGGCGGACAAAAAAAACAAAAAAAGATGAATTTTTGATATAACATCTGGGAATTGTAGGTACTCATGAAGCATGATAGGGGAATAACTGCATCAAAGGAGGTTGTTGCAAATGAGATGGTTGGGGCAATCTCCTCTGCCATGATGGTAATCATGAGTTAAGAGCAAGAGAAAGGATGTCTTGTGGAGGAGTGAGGGTTCAAGGCAGGGGGGACAAGAACAGGATGGACATCAGAACCATGCTTGGCTTACATCAAGGAAGCTAGTAAGGATGGAGTGGAGGGCATAAGGGTGAAGTGGGCAAAAGATGATTGGAGAAGTCAAAAGAAACCATATTACATGGGGTTTCACAGGAAGTACCATGGGGAGAGCTGTCTACTCTGAGATGACTGAATGGATTTCTAAGTAGCTCTGTTCATAACACCGTATGTAAAGCATTTATTTTTTATTTTCATTTATGTATGCACACAAGAACTGGGGTATAGACCAGAGGTGTGGGGAGTTAAAGGATTCACCAGAGACAGAGTGGGGAACAGAACAGGCAGATCTTCTGAAATACACTGCTGAGAGGAGCAGTGGGCAAAACAGGAGAGGTCTGCTATGCCATGTGGTTCAGATCTCTGGTGGGGATTTAACTCATGCTGCAGTGACTGGCAACAGCCTGACAGCACTGTGTCTTCAACCCCTGCACCCACTATGAGACTCCTGTAAAGCATTTAAAATCAGACTTTAATTAGGATGGAGAGAGGTCTCAAAGTGTTATCATACAGGGAATGATTAGAATGAGTTCAAGAGACACTGGAAGCTGGGCAGGGTGGCCTTCCTCAACTACACAGGATGTCGTAGAGAAGAAGGACTACTAATTCAGAAGGTAGAAGCAAGAATGATGGGTGATAAGAATTTCATCGCAGGATATATTCCAACAGGCACTGAATAGTCACATTTCAGGGACTTCTACAGGTCTTTGGCTCCAAAAAGAAACTTTGAAGAAAGGAAGACAATATGAAAATAAAAATGCCTGACTTTGGTGGGACACACATTCAACTAAATTAATCATCTAATTTTTCTTCATTAAATAAAAGCACTTTCCATTTTACCAAACTGCTGTTACTTCTCGGTTGAGAAAATCAAAAGTCATTCTGTGAAATGAGAAAATTCTATAAATTCATATTTTCCCTACAAATATTTTAACACATTTGGTAGCAATGACCTCCAGGATTAATCTCTCAAGGATATTTTTGATGTGGAATCATCTTCTTGAAGAATCCTACTAATAAAGTCATCTATGAAAAAATATTCCTTCAATTAATTACTGGAATAGCAACTAAATACAGATCCTTGCATCTTATCGGAAAAATTCCTGAAATGGTGAAAGCAGTGAGATAAGAATGGTCCTTTCAAGTCCTAGTAGGACAAAGAAAGAAAGAAAGAAAAATAACAGCAAAAAATCTTCACTACTAATTTTCTTTGTCTAGGATTGTCTTTCTAAATGGAATTTACTTTTGATGCAACATCAACATTGATGTTCAGAGTTCACAGGAGAGGAAGCCATAGCTAAGAAATCTTTCTGCTAAAAGAATCTGTAAACAGACCTTCCATTGCCCCAGTGATTCTTAACAGGAAAAGAAACTTTCAGTTATATGCAAGAGTTCATTATGAAGAAACTGCCTTCGAAATGTCTTAAAGGAGAGAAAGTATTTAATATTTTGGAATACAAAATAAATTAAGTGAAGAGGGAGAAAGGAAGAAATTTAGGATGAGAGAAGGAGGAAGGATTACTAGCTTCCTTATAAGAATCACAAAATAATTCCTCTGCTATATTCTTCCTAAAATATATCAGAGTTAATACTTATTTTCCAGGACAAATTTCTTTCTTAAAGATTTTATTTATGCACACAAGAACTGGGGTTCAGGCCAGAGCCAAGGAGTGAGAGGAGTCACCAGAGACACAGCAGGGAGCAGAACAGACAAAGCCACCGAAATACTCTGCTGAGGGGAGCAGCACCAAGTCTGCTGTGCCATGTGGGCCCCCCTTCCTGGCTGGGGATCGAACTCGCGATGCAGTAGCTGTGGTTGCATCACAGTGCGGCACTCAACCCGCTGCACCACCAGGGAGACCCAGAACAAGTTTCTGTACTTTTATGTGAGTAAAGACAGTAGCAAGAATAATAAAAGTGTGAAATAAAAATGTGGGAAAGTTTAGGTAAATGAGAGTAGGAAGAAAAGCAAGTCAAAAAATTAATTATTTTTCAGGAGATAAAGTGTTTCTTTTTTTTGTGATAAGGCTTCCAAGAAAGGGCTTTGCACTACATATGGGGTAACAGAATAAAAAGCAACAGATAGAAATGAAAACATGTAAAACAAAAATGACTTTCTTTGCCCATCAGGATAAAAGTAAAAAATCACAAGAAAGCTAAAATTAGTGATTGAAGGAGGTCTAGAGTCTCCAATCCAGCAAAATTTCCATGTTACAACTCTATCTTTCTTCATCATATAAACAGCTTGTATTTTTTTCATGCCCTTAATTATTAGTTTTTGTCTGTCTCTCCCCTGTAGAGTGTAAACTGAGCAAAGACAGAAACTTGTCTAATCCATTGCTAAAACCCTAGAACACTGCAAGGCATAGAGTAACTTTATTTAATAATGTTGATTTGATAAATGGGTGTTTAAGAAGGGTCTTGTCCATAAAAATAGTGACACAGGTCCGATTATATACCATCACACACTGACCATAATTCCCCACTCCTCTCCTTACAATTCTCAAATGGACTCTTTGCCTTAGAAGAAAATTCAACTCCTTAAAATGGTCCTAAAGGCCTCACATGGTCTGGCTATTGCCATTCTCTTCTACCTCTCCTGTGATCATATTCCCCATTGTTCACTCTCTCCCATACACTAATATTTCTCCTATTTTTCGAAGTGGTACATGCCATTGGATTTTGGAATATTTGCATTTGCTCTTTCCTCCCCCCCCCCAAATCTTTAAATGGGTGACACCTTCATATAATTCATATCTCAAGTCAAGGGTTACATTTTAAGAGACATTTCACAAAGTGCCTTTAACTTACCGCTTAGAGCTATCACCATCGTGCTGTTCTGATTTCTGAAAAATCTAGACAATGTTCATTTTCATAATCCCTATCCTATGGGAGACTTTATTTGAAAATGCAAGAGATAGTGATTTCTGCCTACTTTTATGTTATTAGAGGAACTCATTAATGTACACAAAATCATATTGAACTTATTCGTGAGAAGGGATAACATAAATCCAAAGCAGTGATATGATCATTATTAGTTTATGTCTCCAGGAAAAGATGTTTTTATCAGTATTCTCTCTACCCAATGGAGTCCCAGAAGTAGGTCATTCAAAAGGCCAGAAAGAGACACTGCTTTTTGGATATGACACCGGGGTCAACCTTGTATTCAGAAGTGTGGCAGACAAAGAGTCAAATTCAATGGAATCACACACTATCAGCCCAGTGGTGCACACAGGAATTTTTTCAGAGGAGCTGGATAAATAAACTCTGAAAATCCTTTTCTTTCTTTTTCTCTGCTGTAAATGTAATATATTGATTCAGGTCCCACTATTTCATGGCATTCCCATGCTTCAGTAATACAGAGGATTTATTTTCATCCCTTCATCTCAAGTAGCTGAGGCTACTCTTAACTCCCATCTCCAACATTCCTTTTTTCCTCCTCCTCTTTTCCTTCTATACCCTTTATCCTAACAGTTGAGTAATGGGGTTAACAAGATGACTATTCCATGAAAGATTCTATTTCCATTTATGCTAATCTTTGTCAGTTCTCCAAGGCCAATGGGGAAATTTTCAAAGGAATAAATTTGCCGGCAGTAGACAGAATGAACTAAGGTAAGTGGAGGATAGTCATTAATCCAGTTGTTTACTTCATAATGAGAAATAGTTGAAGGTGAGAATCTAAAATAGCTAGTGGTCTTATAAGAATAATAGATGGTTCAGGATTTCCCTCACCCTGTTAGATTTCTTACTCAGTACACTACAAGAAAATTCTTTACTAAGCAATTTTAGGTGCTTTAGAATGTTTCCTTTTGGAAAGAGAGCTTAGCCCGTTGGTTCAAACAGAAAGACATTTAAACCAGACAAGTATTTCAGTTCTGTCTTTGTTGTTGACTGGAATATAAAATTGGGTAATATCTTTAATCACTCTTTCGGCTACTCATTTGACAGTTCCCACTCATCCTACAAGATGTAGTACAGGATTTTCTCTGTGTAGCCTTTTTATCATTCAAGCAGCTATCTAGCTAACATTTATTAAACACCTACTATTCCTTCAGCAAGTTTTTATTTAGGCCTATGACAGAGCAAAAATAAAATAAAATAGGAGACACAGAAAAAAGGAAAAGGAAAAAAATGTCAGCTTTTCTATTCATTAAAATGATGTTGTATCTTTTTCTCCTTCTGGCAGAAGAACTCAACAACTTTTGTAGAATGCAGACACCAGACAATGAATTTCCTAATTTCCTCATTTGTACCATGAGGAAGTTAAATGAAATGGACACTGAGGAACTCTCCTGCTCTGATACGATAGGATTGTAAAGGATTTTTCACCAATGGTAGTTGTACCAACTCTAACTTTGACTAGTACATAAGCCCAGATTGCCAGGCTGTCTCTGAACTCTTTGAAATGGAAATTATACACACAATGCCAACCCATCCTAGCAATTCACAGATGCTGCCTTTGGCCTCACCTGCTCATTTCTCTTCCCACCGGGAGGACTGCCATAAGCATTAAACTTCACTGCAAAGTGTGGAGCAGGATTCAGTCTTTCAGGGAAGTCTACAGACCCTGGTTACAAGCAAACACTGGAGGTCCAGTACATCCCTGCACGATTATCATGGTCTACCAGAAGACAGAAGGATGAAACAGAAAGGCAGTCTAGGTTTACAGAACACTGAAGTGACCAAACAAAGGGGGAAAATCAGCAAATCAGGGCTGGTGTGCAGACCAAACATTAGCATATTTTCTTGAAGTCAGGTACAAAATCTCAAAAATCTCAAAGATCTGCTTTTGTGAACAAAATGGGGTGGGGAAAGTCATGGTTTATTGTACCTATAACATCTGCTGAGTTTTCTCCCTGGTAGTCAACCAGGTCCTGCCCCTGGTGTGTAATGGCAATCCTCTGATCTCTGAATAATTAAGGTTATACCAAAACTCTATATTTTCCCTAGGCTGAGTGGCAAGAGGAATCCCAAATAACCAGATGATGGATTCAGCATCCAGTTCAGGAGGACAATTATTATTATGAGCACATAATATAAGGTGAAAGCGCTTCTTTGGGATAATTTATATCCATAAACTCCTTATGATCATTAATGAATATTGGCTTGGTTTTGGGTCTTCAAATCAAAGCAAACTTAACTCCATTTTCTATAGACTCTGCTCATATTGTCCAGCATGCAAGGCTATTAAAGACACTAGAGGGGGCAGTCTGAACAAACGGTACGACCATTAGTTCCTCATGAGGGCTCCGGAGAGTTGGTTATTTTCATTGGGTTAGCACTAGCATTGCTGTTTCCCTTGTTCTCAGTTGTTACACAGGGACTCCTTCCATTGGTAAAAGCAATAGTGATTGGAGTATCTACAGTTCCCTCCTGGCCATGCCTTTGACCACATGCCTTCCCTGAGCCCAGCCCTGGCGCTGATTATACCCACCTAGAGAGAGGGAAGGAGGAAATCAGGAAAGTATGGGGGGAAAAAATGAGAATGAGAGCAAATAAACTCATAGCACTGAGGCTGGTAAAATGCATGTCCTGGATTTAGAGGAAGAGAGGATAGTTTTCCTTAAACACTGCATCCACCTGCAGTCCTGTTTAACAGGCTTCAAACATTGACTAAAGATTTCTGCAGCTCTTCAATATACGCAAAATATGTACACACAGTCTCCATCCATACGATTTACTCTGATACCCTTCTAAGATTTCCTGTTAGTCCAGGGATATCCTTTCAGCATTTCATTTGGACAGCTGTTTATTTCCCTCAGGAATTCTGGAACTGAAAATGGAAGCCCAGGCCAAGAACCCATTACAGTGAGATCCATTTCTCTTTGCTAGCTTCCCAAAGTAAGGCTTCTATAAAAGAGCTTTGCTGTTCGTTTAAAACCCCACGAGGTTACTTAAAAGGTAATTTTACTAACAAGGAAATTTTGAAACCTGTAACCCATAACAACATTAATTCAACACTGATCGCACTGTTGATTATTTTTGAAACAGAAATGTCCTTGCCACTTCGGTCAGTTATAAGATTTGTTCATTAACCTAAGCATCCTCTACTTTAGTTAAATTTTTTAAGATACTTGATCCTGTAGCAAGGTCACCATATACTACATTTGTCTCTCGAGCAGCATATGGATCCAGCAACCCCTACATCAGAGCCCCATACACTTATTAATAAAGAACTAGACCCATCTAAGCCAGCACACCATATGGTGCCTAATTTACCCAATAAATACATTACTGTAAATACCTACAATTAGTACTCCTACTAATCATGCTGGTGTCTAGAATTTAAAAAAAAAAAAACAAAAAACCCTACTTTAAACACTGCCGTTTAAAAAACCAGGATCCACATTTGCAGTGTAATTTACTTTTGTTGCAATTAAAGTTTGACACATATTTATTGAGATTCCTTAATGCCTTGGCCATTGGGTCAAGTTCTAGGCTTATAAAGATTTATAAAATCTGGACCACATGACTCTAAAGGCATCTTGGGGCGCAGCTCATCAGGAAGAATATCATAAATATACAAATTACAAATTTAGTATGGTTAGAGTGTCGACACTAATCTCATTTGTATCTGTAATATTAATTAAAAATATAACTACCGATTAAGGAGCATACATTACTTACTGGGCATACATTTCATACATCTTATCATCAATTTTTACAAAAGCACTAACAGGACTTTTAGGTAGATAGTAGAAACTGAGGCATAGAGAGTAAGTGACTTTCACAAAGTCATACAGGACAAAGTGGGTCAAACTATCATTCAAATAAATTTCTGCCTACATCTAATCCATACATCTAAATTCTTTGTCATGTTAATTTAACTTGCCATCCAGACCCTAAGCTTCAAAAGATCAAAGGCTTAACCCATCCAATACTTTCCCATTGACATTTACTCCTCTGCTAGACTGGTGCTCAAAGAATATATTCTGAAGGGTTTGTTTTGAGCACTAAATGCAAGAGTTCATTGCTCCAAGGAACACTGAACTTCCCAGTGCTCTATACTTATTCCACACAGTGCTCAGTGCTCTACTTTCTTACCTTATGAAAATGACATATATATCCTGGGATCAACATGAGGACTCTCACAAAGAATAGAATAAACTCAGAAAGCTAACCTTTGGTGCTTAGTATTGACTATGAACTATTATTACCAATGACTTAGCGATTACTGATTTGTTGCCTATTTGCATATATGTTGTTAAGGGGCTTGTAATATTAAAATCCGTTTTAAAAGAAGACAACCTTGGGGGAAAAAAAAACACATAGAATTGGCTATAATTTTACTTTAAAATTTTGATATGTGTCGACAGAAATAATTCTGTGAGATATACAGTTGAGTTAAAAGATACTTTTAACTTCTTTACTGATTTTTTTTTCCTTAAATAAAACACACAAATGATACCTGGCTGGTAGGGTTTCCAGAGACTGTATGTTAGGAAGTGAAACATAGTTTTTGGTTTTGATTATCTGAAAATAATACTTTGTTCAATGCAAATAAAAAAGGATTTCCTCTCTGGTCGTGGAGCAATGTCACTGGATTGCAAACCATTAGGTCTGTACTGCCTAGCACTGCAGATGACCATTGGGAAGGAATGACTTTCTTTTCCAATTTTAATTGTACAGGGAAAGTAAGTATACTTATAATTTATATATAATTACATGTAAATATTTTTGCAAATATACATTTATATACACATGTACACATGTGCATATACTACTATACATAAACACATATAAGTACCTATATTAAATTGTAGATTTTTAATTTTCACTTAAACTCCATGATTTAATGATTTGTAGTAAAGTAGTCATACTATTGGCTATAAGCATAGTTTGTATTGCAAGTATAATGTTAACTGAACATCACACAATCATACACATGCACACACACACCCACATGCTTTCTATATACAACAGACTGTATAAAAACTCTCTTTCGTGGGTGATATAAAGGTGCTGCATTCCTTAACAGCTTGTAGAATCAAATCTGAAGATTCACAAAAGGACCCAGAATTCATCTTGCAGAGAAAATAACAGCATGAAAGCAAGTAGGAAATGCCATTCTATTTATTTCAATACCTTGTTTGAATGTATTGTACATGACTCATGCCAAACATCAGGGAAGAAACTGTGCATGAAGTTTACTCTACAATAGACATCAAATTGCAACAAACTGCACTTCTGGGTTGATCAGCTGGGCACAAGTGAAGTAAAGCACTAGGTGTCTCCTCTCAGCTGGATTCTACCCCTCCTCCTGTATTATACATCTTGGTCCTCTCTATACATATACAGATGGCACAAACAAAGTCTTTTCCAGAAATATTCTTGCAGGTATTTTTGGCTCAGATTCCAGTTTTTAGTTCATATTCCATTAATATTTAATGAAAAATATTTTTTAAAATAACTTTTGAGGCAAAACTAGTAGAAATTGGCAGAAAATTCATAACTCTCCCTGTTTACTTCTCTATGGACCTTCTAGAAATAGTAACATGTTATAATAGGCTAATTTAAAATATCTAGTCCAAACTATTCATAGGAAAACAAACATCAGTGAAAGAAAATCCATACATTAGTAAAGAGAACTTCTTAGTAGTTATTTCCTTAAAGCAACCACTTTTAAAAGTCGTGTTTATCAAGCACAATACAGTAGGCAAAAGGCATTCTTACTCGACCTCGCCCTAATCAGAACAATTCTTACAAACTCAAACCAAAGGTTTGTTAAAGATTTCAAAAAGGATTAGAGGGAGATCACACCCCTTAGTTAAGTCCAAAAAACAAAGGGAACCCAGGCCATGATTCATTTGCAAACTACCAACAGGAAAGAGCTCCCAAAGGAATCAAGGAGGTGGGGGGGGGGGGGGTGGTGAGGCCGGACTGGGAAAGAAAGGNCAAACTACCAACAGGAAAGAGCTCCCAAAGGAATCAAGGAGGTGGGGGGGGGGGGGGTGGTGAGGCAGGACTGGGAAAGAAAGGAAAGTGGTAAAGTATGTGGTCTCAGGTGAACGGTGAACTTCCACAAGGTTCCACAGCCTGACCCAGGGAGAAAACCTGGACTGCACATTGTACTGGAAGATTTTCTAAGTAGAGGCAAGAGAGCAGTACAGTGAGGGATATTTACCTAAGAAACATACAAAGAAAAACAAAAGCATTGGCTCTTGGAAGAGAAAGCATATTGCTGCTGGGGATGATAAAAATGAAAAAGGTGACTCACATACTGGAGCAGAGCACCAACATTATATGATACAGATAGAATAATAATTTATCAAAACACTAGGAAGAAACTATAAACAGATTTGTGACATTTTCTGGGGGTCCTGCCCATGGTGTAGCAGAGAAGAGAGCAAAGTCTCTTTGCTACTTCATCCCAAGTGCAGGGTTCTGTTGCATGAGGGGAAAGTCAGGTTTTTGCAGGTTAAAAAAACAAAAGATTTAACAGTGGGTGTTCTGTCTTTGCCTCTCTGCAGTGCAAGGAAAAATTAAATCCTGCCTTGCCTTCCTTTAGCATTAGTATATATTCAGGTCAATATAACTTAGAACAGAATTCCCCCTGTCAAGAAAAATTACATACTTAATGGCAAGTACTCACAGCCCCTACATATATTAACTGTACTCAAACATGTGTTTGTTGGAACAGGTCTGACAGAGTAAAATCTGTCAGACTGCTTCTTGGGTTCAAATCCTTAATTATCTAATAAACCCTGCCTAACTACAATTGAGACTTTGTTTTCAATGAACACACTTTAGATAATTAAATCCCAAACCTCATTTTTAACTGAAGATAGCATGATTCAAAGCAGCCCTGGGACAACCTCAGGATCCCAAAGCTGGCCTAGGGGAGGATCCATATCCCCAAACTTCCAGGTGAGAGACTCCCTGTTTCTCTTGGCTGCCAGCAAAAGCTACACATAAGCAAACCACTCCTAAAATCTGTAGCGCATCCCTGTGTGTGACACTCCAAGCTCATAAACTTAGTTTGGCCACACTTTCTCCAGTAATTGTACCTATTCTATGGTCTTGGAGCTTACTGGATTCAAAACGAGAGCATGCACATCAATCTCACGTTGATTACCTGAGAAGACACCCCAGCAAAGACCGTGCAAATTCACTATTTGTGCGTGTCTGGATATTTACACTAGAGGTTTAATGAGTTCTCAGGTAAAGCACATTTTAGAGTTAATGCCTCAATACCTATAAAGTAGCTGGGGAAGTACTGTGGGAGCTATTTATGTTATTCATCAAAATGAAAATTTGGTTTCTGAAGTTGAAACAAATACATTTCTTGAAGTGTCACAATCCATTCAGAAGACGGTATCTGCTAGTGGGAACCACGTGTACTGAGCTGTAAAACACTAAGGTGAACAGGAAGAACACATGGGCTGTTCGGAATATTGGAGCAAGAAAAGCAAAGAGCAAGGTGTGGAAATGTGAGTGGGGCCTTGAAGGGCAGTTGGAGATAAGACCAACCTAAGTCGACTAAGGAAAGACACCAAAATGCCTTTTATATTTTACTAAATGACATGGATTTTTAAATTTTTAAATATTTTTAAGATTTATTTATTTATGCATATAAGAACTGAGGTGCAGGCAGAGAGGGGAGTAGAACAGGAGATTCCACTGAAATACACTGCTGAGAGGAGCAGCAGGCGAGGCAGGACAACTGTGTTGTGCAGTGCGGGTCAGCTCCCTGGTCGGGGATTGAACTCTTGCTGCAGTGGCTGCGGACAGCTTGATAGTGCTGAGACTTTACTGGCACCAGGGAGTCCCCAACATGGATTGTTTTTTAAAGGGCTGGAGGAGCACTGGAAGATTTTACACAGGGTGAGAAGCAATCAGAGATGAAATTTAACAAGTTTAATTTGGCACATGTTGGACAATATAGTCCAAGAGAAAGGGAAGTAGTTAAAAGGTATTGAAATAACAGAGCCCAGGCAGAGATATTTTCTGAATAGATTGCAAAGAATAAAATTCAAAAGCATTTAGCTGGTAGATTAGAGAGGACTAAATCCAATTAATAATTAACATACATGATTATAGTAGTTTTCTCATTGCTGTGCAAAAGAGGCATTTGAAAAAACTACACTGCCTTTCAGTTCTGTTTCTGGGAGATACTCCTTGTCTAATAAAACACACAGGATGAGTCTCTCCCTTGGTATCAAGATCACCTTTGCATACTGTACTTAAAAGGATCTTGGTCACTCAGGATGTGGGGTTTTTCAAGTCAGAGAGGAAGGAGGAGAAAAGAAATGATTGCTCAAATGGAAACAGACCAGTGGTCTGCAGTGAGGGGAACAGACTGACATATTTACAAACAGCTCAGGAGTGATTATAACTCAAAAATATAACCTTGCACTTCCCCACTGCAACACAATAGTTCTGCTACACTGTAAGTATGCCACTGTGACTGTGGGCTGCTAAAGAGGGAATGGAATGCACCAAATGCCAGAAAGGAAAACTGACTTTTACAAATCCAATAGGTAGGGTGTGGACAGAACGGGGAAGAGAGATCGGAGTGAAGAGAGATGGGGAGCGGCACACAGGTGGAGAGAGAACTATCAATACTGAAATCACAGGTAGAAGTATTTTTATCTGTTTTGAATATAGTCACAGAAAGGGTCTTTTTTAATATAAAAACCCTTTTGCTCCCTATGTGCTTATAATTTCAGTGTATAATTGTGCTTATAATCCAGACACCTGATAGAACAAAGTCATAGGTCACTTTGGACACACAGAGACAGTGGTCAGGGGTCATTCTGAGCAGAGTACAGCACTGGGAAGCAAAGTGACAGATTATTACTTCTATCAAGGGCAGACCCTCTTCCTTTACAATTGGACAACTAAATACATTGATGGCTTAGCATCAGATATACTTGAGAATCAAAAATTAAGGGAAAAGAAACAAGTGCCCCCTGCTAAGGGTCATAAAAATAGGGGTCTTTTTAAATTTTTTATTCTTTTCTTTATTTATATATATTTGACATCAATTGTAATCCCCATGTATTCCTATCACCATTTCACCAGTGTAGCATCATCTCAGTCCCTTGTGCTCTTATCTGCCCTCAACTCTCTCCCTCCCTCTTCCCCACCAAGTGTCCCTAATTTGTCCTTGTCTTTTTGTTTTTGTTGTGGTTTTTATTATTATTGTTGTTATTATTCTTTTCCATGATCCTTATTTGGTTCCCTTATATTCCTCCTAGGGGGGAAGCCATCTGGTATTTTTCTTTTGCCTTCTGACTTATTTCACTGAGCATAATCCCTTCCAGTTCCATCCATGTTCCTATGAATGACTCTAGTTTATCTTTTTTGATTGCTGAATAGTATTCCATCGTGTATATGTACCACATTTTCCTGATTCGGTCATCTGTTTTGGGCCTTTAGGTTGTTTCCGGGTCTTACAAAAAAAAGGGGGTCTTTTTCTTGAAGGTTAAGAATTTATCTGAAACTAACTTTGACTCCTGACTTGACTTTTCTAGTGAGATATGGCCTCATACCCGCTCTTCATGTCCCAATCCATGAGTCAGTAAAAAAGTTCTTTCCTTCCTAGTAATCTCTGGCCACTGCAAACTTTCTCCACTTATCCCATCACAAGTCTCAATTAAAGCAATTGCTTTTTTGGGGAATGAATTTCCTCCTCCCTCCCTTCTACCCCGACTTTGATTCACCTGTCGATTGACATTCTTGCTTCATTACTTGCTGACAGCTCAAAATGCAAACCTGGTTCCTCAGCAAATTACTTCTAATCATTTCCTTCCTTAACATTATCACTTCAGTGGACTGTCAGGGGCACTCAGCAAACTGCAGAAGATCAGAAGCCTGTTGTGGCTCTGAGCTCCGTAATTATTGGCCTTGAGTCAGACAGAGTTGAGGGAAAGTACTACTGGATCCTCCTTCAACAGTGAGATACTCAGTCCCAACCCACCAGGAGGGCCAGCTGCTGACAGTTCACAATTCCTCTAGGAATTGTCCTCAATCAAAGGGGTCACCTCCTGCAATGACAGAGTGGTCAGATGAGGATCATAGGGGGGCACAGCCTCAGTTCCCTTTGCTCAGCTTGGGACATCGCAGAGGGCCCAACTGAACTGAAGACTGG
Source organism: Galemys pyrenaicus (assembly GCA_019455555.1). Taxonomy (NCBI): domain Eukaryota; kingdom Metazoa; phylum Chordata; class Mammalia; order Eulipotyphla; family Talpidae; genus Galemys; species Galemys pyrenaicus. Next base: position 4,429,849 of record JAGFMF010011747.1, on the reverse strand, counting down.
CTGAAGCTTTAGCTGCACCTGTATCTCAGTCTAAATGATTCCTTTATGCACACCTGCTTTCTACTCCCATTCAAGAACTGTTTCAGAGCATCCTCACCAGTGAACCTCCAGTACCCTAACTTCAGCTCAGAGTCTGTCTGGGAAGCTTTCACCCAAGGCAGCAGTGAACATTTTTGCCTCTTGTTTTCTGATTCATTTGCATGTTATTTTCCATGAAGAGATGACACTGTTATACCTGCATCACTGACACGAGTTTTTATTTGTTAGATGGATTGTTCATTGTAAAATGCCTAAAAGGGTCTTCAACCACAGGCCTTTGTGCTTGCCTGCCTCACTCTCAGAGGCCTGGTCATTATTCACCAGATGACAGGTACTCATTAAGAAATGGAAACATGGGGCCAGTTGTAAAGGGATTTACATTTTTATTAAACTTCTTTGACTTTAGCTTGATATTCTTTATAGAATTGGTCTCATTTTTCCAAATTGCGCACCTGTGCTCATAGCTGCCACTGGGCTGGATCCCATTCTTTATTTTCTAATCTAGACTAAGTGGTGCACATGTGGATACTGGCTAGCCAGTGCCAGCGATTTCAGTGTCATATGCCACTTGCTCTGTTTCAGAAGTGTTATTGCTTCTAGGTATTCCTGTCTACAAATCTGGCCAGGAATTGAGTCACGCTTGATGAATGCTGCATGTCACAGGTTAAGGTGACACGGTGCTGAACCTTCTGGATGCATACACACTAACTGGAGAAGTTGGAAAATGCAGCCCTGGATGACATTCTTCAAGATCCTATTTCAGGAGATCTGGGGTGAAGACAAGACATCTGAAATTTCCTCAAACACCCCAGCCGCTCCCTAGTACCTCAGCCTCTGCATCCTGTAAAACTGGACTCTGTGCTCTTTGCTTTCTCTACAAAAGCACCAACCAGATGTGCTATGTATTCTTCCAATTAGTTGAAGGCTGCCAGATAAGCAGGGGCTATGCTGCCTTGAGTGAAGCTTCAGCAAGACCAGGCATAATTAATAAAAATGGCAAACCTCCAAATGGGCTGGGGCCATCCTGTATGAAATGTTGCCAGAGCTGAGAAAGCTTGTCACACCAATTCCCTCATAGCCTCCCTCAACTCCTGGTCCCATACTAGAGTGTATATTACATACTGTAAACTTAGGAAGGAACAATGTGTGAGATTCATCTTATAAGGCAAAATAAGTGAAAGAGAATCTGTGTCCTATTGACACTCATCTCTTCATTATTTTAAACAAACCAACACAATCCTGGTTCCTTATGAAGGTGTGCTCATGTATTCAGGCAACAGCTATCCAGAAGAAGGAAAGGGACAAAGTCTTTCACACCAGATTTCCAGAAGAGCTAGCTATGCTTCTAATGCAGAGTGCTGCATTCTGAGAGAAGGATAACCATGCTTGTGAATGGAACCCCATCACCAATCAACCAGGATGTTCCAACAACCCTCCTTTTTCTTTCTAGGATTCCAGAACTCTGTAACAGTCAATGCCTTTGCAGAATGAATTTTCCTTGGGAGGAAAATTGGAAACGCCTCAAAATCTTTATCATGGACCACCTGACATTCTAAAAAACACCAATATTTCTTTCCTCTGACCTTCTTTCCACTGAATTATGAAGGACAATAGATCTAACCTCTTTCATTTACTGTGCTATAAATTTGGAACACAGAACTGCATTGTGAAGATTGCATTATTAGATGCCAGGGGAAAACCAAAGGTAACAAGAAATATATGACTCTAAATTAAGATGAAAGGGGCATAATGCAGGCATCTCTGAAGTACACCTTCTGACAGTCCTCTCAACTTCAGTCCACACATTTTTTTAAATATACTGTAGTTTCAAACCCAGTATCCAGGATTGCACATCTTTACATCTTAGAAAATCGTGTCAAACACAAAGAACTCAAAAGCCCACTGGACAAAGCAGACTGACATTCAAAACCATGACAGCAAGACCTCATGATCTTTAAATTTGTATCCTTGAGTCAAAGGTTCCCAATATAGAATTTTCAATCTTATCATGAAAACCTTGCTTCTGAGAAGAGAAAGGCAAACCATATAACACATTTTAGGATATTAGCGATATTATCCCAAACTATTAAGGAATGTGTGTGTTGCAAAGTGGGGTGGGAGAGGCAAAATATCCTCTATTATTCTCATTTCAGGTCGTGTTAGTATACTAACACAATTTATGAAATTTCTTTAATAACAGGAAATGGAAACAAACACAGAAGTTTCTAGTCAATTGAGAAGAGAATAATGGCTTCTTGTATCCTGTGATAAAGGTAGGGCGGCAACACAGAGGGAGAAATTGTTTGCTTCTTGAGTTGGGGTGAAGGGCTATCCGAAAGTCTCCACAAAAGAGAGGAAATTTGAATCATGGATCTGGAGCAGTGGCTGATCAAAGGTTAAGTGGTCAAAGGTTATAAAGAAAGGAAGCAGAAAAGACTGAGCAAAAGTCTACAGATACGAAAATATAATGTGGTTTCAGGGTCCTGGGTTCAAAATGTTTAATAGGAGCTAAAAACACATCTTTAAAAATGGCAAGTGCTATCTACAAAAGCAAGGTAAAGTTGAAAAATTGATATGAGCTTAGATATTATGCCAAAGGGTCACATACTTCAGGCAATGAGCAGTCTTATTATTGGGAACTATCAGTGGCTTATTACTTTGATCAGGTCTAATTCATCAAGGGTAAGACACATTGACTGCATGCACAGGATAATCTGGAGCGGGGAGAAAAGAAGCAAGGATATCATTAGGAAGCCACTGTCAGGAAAGGTAGATGAAGTATGCTAGCAGATCACTGAAGAGGAACTAAGTGGAAGAATAAGACTGACTCATTTCAGATGAAAAGTCAATCTAATTTATTAAAAAGAAGTCTACTCAGAGAACCTAAGTCTGAACTGCTTGCTCACTTGCTAGATTTCTCACTCTCTCTCTCTCTGTCTGGTATAGTTGGTTTTAACGCTTACACTGAAAACTTTCAGACATCGCTTTGCCTGAAGTTCTGCCAAGCCAGACATCTCCTATAGCCAAACTTACAAAACTTGTATTACCTAAATATAGGATTTTACATTTTTTCTTTTAAGCTTTGATGGTTTTTAGTCTCTTTGTCTGAGTTTTCAATATCAGTTTAAATATCAATCGTCCCTCTATTGTTATTTGTAAATTCCACATATAAAAATTGAATTTTTACTAATCTTCATATGACATGGGTAAATGTAGTAAAGCTGTATTAACGCAGCGATAATCTTTTGAAAGATTTTATTTTAGAATGGTTTGAGTCAGCGGTCAATATTCCCTCTATATTATGTTCTGAAATGTTAATTTTAACAAACACTAAAGAACTATGGAACATCAAATAGGCTACATCTGCTGATGAATAGTTCTATCTTGAACAGGTTCTCAGACAAAAATATGCAAATTAACAAATATGTAAATACGTAAATTAACAGCAGAGGACTATAACCAGGCATTCTCTTCTCAGATTTGCTACTCTTTGGTAGGTATTTAGGAGTAATCTGATCTATAATATTTCTGAATACCTCAGTGAAATCAGTGATTTCTGAGCCACCCAACATTTACAAAGGAGGGTTATAGAGTAAAGGTTATCTTTTGGGAGCAAGTATTGTTTACATGTAAATAATTATGAATAAAACAACAGCAGTGCAACAGTAAGCTAGTTAAATAAGTTCCCTGTAGCCTTTTCTAGAGCTATAACAGAAAGGCTCATGATTTTCAAACATCAGACTTTCCTCAGCAGTGAAAATTACGTGGTACCTGTAGCACCCTATCATTGCAAAGAACAGGAAATTCCACATTCAACCCACAGAACTAAATATTGCTAATGAGCTTCATATACTAAGTAAAATAGGCAGTAGTAATTTTCTTAAGTGCCTAACTAAGCAAGTGAAGGAAATTCAGAAGATGATCATCTTTATGATTCCTTAGCTTCTCCCTTGTGTGTTACAGACACAGGACAACCTTTTACCTTGGGCTAAATTGGTCACACGAGCAGCCCAGAAGCAACAGAATGATGTTTAGCTAGAGTGTGTACAAATACACCTGTCAGTATTATAGGCAAGTGACTCTCTCCTCAAGGAGTGGGGAGTCAAGCATGACACACAGACATATCTCCTCTACTGGCCATCACAGCTGAGACACCTCAACACAAACTCCAGAGCTGTGAAACTGTCACCAGAAAGATAAACCTGTCTTCAGCTTGTATGAAGCTCTGCAAACTCAGTCTTAAATGTCAATCTAGATAACAGTACTGTGGGATTTTCTTTTTCCTTTACTATTGAGGTCAATTTCATAGATAACCAGAAAAAGGCTTATTTTTTAGCCATTATGTGAATAATTTTGAAAATAAATGTTTGGTGCATACTGATGGATCTTTTAAATCCAGTTTGATAATGGAAGTTATACCACACAAAAATGTCCTCAACTTTGGAGGGAAAAATTTCAACTTAAGTAAGTACTCTTATTTCTGACAAGAAGACAGTGATGCAGAAATAAAGAACCTACAGAAACCTAAATGCATTATAGCCTTGATTTCTAATGTCAAGATTTGTAAAGTCTCTCCAAGGATATTGTGCACAAGGCAATCTTTCTTATGTGGCATTGAAGTCCCTTGGATCGAGAACTAAGTTTTCTTCTACAGAAAGACACTCAATTCCTTTACTATAAATAGGGCAAGTGCTTTCTGGTTATTTCTGCAGGAAGGGATGATGGATCTGTACTGATCAACCCTTAAGTCAATGCCTGGAATTCTTTGAAAAGGGTCTATGCATTTGCAAACCAATTAAGATGGTCATCTGTGGTTCTTATAACTTCACCATCTCACACCCAGGAATTTCTGGGATAATACCTATGAAATGCTTAGCTTATTAATAATAATTCAGATTGATGAAATTGTACTATGTGGCAGGCAATTTGTTGGGTGATTCTATATTCTCTTTACCTGGTTTCTATGAAGAACTCTTATTATTGATAATTTATAAATAAGAAAATTAATGCTTAAGGGCCTCCCTGGTGGCACAGCCAGTTGAGTGCCTCACTGTGAAGCATTCCTGGCACAGAAGTGTGAATTCGATCCCTGGCTAGGGAGGGGACCCACACGGTGCAGCAGACTTCTCTTGCCTCACCCACTGCTCTCCTCAGTAGTGTATTTCAATCGATCTGCCTGTTCTGCTCCCCATTCTGTCTCTGGTGAATCCTCTCAACTCTCACAACTCTGGCCTGTACCCTAGCTATTGTATGCATAAATAAATAAATCTTTAAAAAAATTAATGCTTAAATAGGTTAAATAGTGGTAAAGACCAGTGAGCAAAGGATTCAAACCCAGGCAAAAATCACTCCAGAGACAGCACTCTGAATCCTGATTCCATTTAGTTGCTTTGTCAGAAACCTCAAGACAGACAAAAGAGTCCTATGGTTAAATAGGAAAAAGAGGTCAACTTCTCCATAGAGGATGAAAGCCATTTTCCTGGACCTGCACCATCCTCAAATCAAATTCTCAAAAAATGGCACCAGGTATCCTAGACGCAGAAAAGTAACTCATCTCTATTTGCTTGATTTTGAAGAGAAAAAAATATATATCATTCTGTGACTTCATGTTACTTCTAATTGGATTTCAACTGAAATTAAAGACACTTGCCAGAGGGAGTATAAATGGTGGGGACTCCACAGGCACAGTCCTGACTTAATTTAATATCGGGAACATCCTGCTAGAGATCACTGCAACTCACTTTTCTCCTAAGACTCTGTTTAATCATCTAACCATCTATTAATTGCCAAAAGATAACGTTCCTCATTTTGAGAGTGATATTTTCAAGAACATATCTGGCAACTCCCATCCCCCCATCCTTATTAATCCTACTGTATTTCTTTTAATACAGAGTTTTATAGATATTAAGACTTCCAGATATTGAATTTATACTATGGAACCCATCACGGGATCCTAAACCTTGGTCTTATTTACTTCTCATTTTCCACACTGCAGAGAAAAGGGCACATTTATAAATTATGTGCCCAATGAGATTTAGTGTGTACATTTTAAGGAAAAATCTAAGACACCCAATACATTTTAGGAGTAGCAGTCAACAAAATGGTGGACAATTTTGCATTTTCTTTTGGGTTCCTGAAGAAAAGTTATCAAATGTTTTTAAAATGTACCTATTGTTTGAAATCAGGCTTTAGGGCCTCCCTGGTGGCGCAGTGGGTTAAGTAACACACTATGAAGCAAACCGCAGCCACTACAGCACGAGTTTGATCCCTGCTACTGGTTGGGGGGGAGGGACCCACATGGAGCAGCAGACCTCTCCTGCTGTGCCCGCTGCTCCCCTCAGCAGTGTACTTCCATTGATCTGCATATTCTGCTCCCCACTCTCAGTGGTGAATCCTCTCACCCCCCACACCTCTGGCCTGTACCCCAGTGCTTGTATGCATAAATAAATAAATCTTTAAAAAAAGAAAGAATTCAGGCTTTAACTGAAGTCAGCATGGAGGTAAAAAGAGTGAGTTGGGAAGGTTATCTCCCCATTAGAAGACGTTAAAGCAACACTAACCAACAAGAGACAGGCACTTCCAATGCATTTTGAGGGCATTTAGTGCATTGAGTCTATCATCACACCTATCGAATTTTTCAGTATTTGTATAGACAGTCACCACATCTGAAATGCTCAGTGTCACCTTAATACACTTTTGAGGAAATCCAGAAGAGCAAAGGCAGAGTAAAGGATAAAACACTCAGAGGAGAATTCTTATTATCAGCTGACAAGTTTAAAAAACAACACTAATGTAGAGTAGGAATATTTCATAACATTTCTCAGGATAGGGAAGTTATTCCAATATCTTTTCCACGCCTTTGTCTTTTATGTCTTGCCTCTAGCAACTGCAAATTTCAGTCAACCCCTCATTCCCCAATCCTAACAGCCACTCTCCTGTCCTCAATCCTGACATAGGACTCTCTCAGATGCCTCTGAAATTTTATTAACAATGACATTTGGAAAACACAAAGCCATTTCCATTCAATTAAATAAACACACCATGTTAACCTTCAGTAAAAGAAGTAGCCGGTCATTTTTATAGGTGACTGTAAACAGACTTTGAGCTTCACAAAGCCAAGATCGATGGAGCGTTGGCAAACAATCATAATCTCAGGCTCGCTCTATCGACAGCTGCCCAGAAAATATAGTTTGATTCTGATGAGCCCAATGATTTGGCCCTTTGCCAGACCTTTGCCTTTCTCTGAGGGAATGTCAAAATGTCAAGAAAACACCTCTATGGGAGAGAATTCCACTGCAGGCTCCTGAGATACCAAATTGGCTGAGCTCTGATATGGGTTATACAGACTGCAGAAAAGTCCCATTTCTATGATGGGGGCTGTTGGAGGAGGGAATGGTGGTGCCATATGGCTGTGTGAATGTCACAGGCGGTTGTCATCGCTACTGTCAGCTGTGTCTACTGTAATCACTGTGGTTGTATGTGTGATAGAATAGGAGTAGGAACAAATACATTACAGACATGGTTGCCTTCTGGTTACTTCTGCCTCTTCTGCCAGGTGGAGATTTGCCCCAAGAGCAGAAGTAGTTTCCATACAGACCATCCTTGGATGCCTACTCTTGATCTAATCTATGCTCTCACTTCTTATGTGAGTCTATTTCTCCCTCTTTTCTCCCCCTGCTCTTTTTCTCATTTCTGCCACATCGTTTCTTTCCTTCCCTACAGAGCATACAATTTACTACAGAGACACAAGCAGCCTGGGAGTGATGAAGGAGCTCTAGACTTGGAACAAACCTGGGTTCTAGTGTCACCTTTGCCTTTTAACATGCTGTGAGACACTAGACAAGTCAGTTTTTGAGTCTCCAGAATCTTTTTTTTTTTTTTTTTTAAGATTTTATCTCCAAGAACTGGGGTACAGACCAGAGTTGTGGGAGGTGAGAGGATTCACCAGAGACAGAGTGGGGAGAAGAACAGGCAGATGGACTGAAACACACTGCTGAGGGGAGCAGTGGGCCAGACAGGCGAGGTCTGCTCTGCTGCACCCTGTGGTTCCTCTCCCTGGCCAGGGATTGAACTTGTGCTGCTGCCGTTGCTTCTCAGTGTGGTGCTCAATGTGCTGTGCCACCAGGGAGGCCCAAGTTTCAATATTCTTACCTGTAAAATGTGTTAAATTATAACCTGTATGGTCTAAAAACTTTTCTGTTTTAAAATGGAACTGCAGTGTTGGTTCAGAAGACCTGGGTGATAACTCATCTTTTACAATCTGGGGAACTATTAACGTCTGATCGCATTTCTTCATTTGTAAAAATGGGTGTGACAGGGCCTCCCTGGTGGTGCAGTGGGTTAAGCAACACACTATGAAGCAAACCTCAGCCACTACAGCACGAGTTTGGTCCCTGCTGCCGGCCAGGGAGGGGACCCACATAGTACAGCAGACCTCTCCTGCTGTGCCCGCTGCTCCCCTCAGCAGTGTACTTCCGTTGATCTGCCTGTTCTGCTCCCCACTCTCTGTGGTGAATCCTCTCACCCCCCCACACCTCTGGCCTGTACCCCAGTGCTTGTATGCATAAATAAATAAATCTTTTAAAAAAAGGGTGTGATAATCTCTAGTTCACAGAATTATTAAGACAACTAAAGGATGTACATAGTACTAAAGTTCTTTCGAAAAACAGTTGATTTTTATGATAAGTGTAACACAAATGGGCAAAAAGTAGGAGAAATTATCAACACAGACACATCACAAGCAATCTTTGCAAGATTCTGACACAGGAATTGAATATTTTCCAAGAATCCTATTTATCTCTCCTAGTACCTAGAAATACACATAAATACTTATTGTCACTTTATGAGATATTATAAGCTAGGTATATTGAGTATCTAATCACAAAAGACTTTAAAAAGTGCCAGAGGGCCAGTAACTTGGACTTGATCTCAAGGCAGTGCAATCTAAATGTCTGTGACCTTAACCCCTAAATTATGTTGCCTCCATTATTTATAAAGTCTCATGCAAGACTTTTGACATTGAAAAAAAATGCCCTGTATTTTCCCATGAAAACTATATACTTATAAATAAACAACAATCATTTTCTGGCAATCAGTCATTCTGCTCCTGAAGCTTAATTTTTCACATGATTATGTGCATCAAAAAATTGGAAAAAAATTAAAGCCAGGAATTCTGCTTCCATCAATTATCTATATTTCTCTCTTTGTCAAAGGCAAATTTCACCTGAGAAATCCAAAGTATTGGGGAGAATTGTATTTTTCTATACCTGTTTGTAGAGAAGGCTACTTAACTGGAACAATCTAAACCCTGAATTCAGTGGTGTCACCTCAGATTAAAGTTTCTGAGCATGTGGAAACAGCTTAACCATTTCAGAGCTTGGCTCAGGAATTAGAAAAACCTGGATTAAATTCCCAATTTTCCTTTCATACTTTTGGATTTTATGCAAGTTATAGAAATCTCTCTGATGGACAAAATAATAGAATGCAATTCAGATAGTTAATAAGAGTTTTAAATGACTAATGCACATGAAATGCCAAGCTTGCTTTGCACAGTGTCTGTCACATACATAGTAGATGCCTAGTGAGTAGAATCTGTTACTATTGGTTTTATAAATTCTACTTCCCTTTCTTCTTTATCTTTTCCTTATAGGCTATGACTATAGAAATTAGAAACACAGTCTTACTGCTTTATCTATTTTCACATAGGTGTTTTAATTTTTTGTGTATATATATTAATTTGCACTAATTCATGATCTTCTGTAACCCTATATGACAGTCTCTAGATGAGTGAGCATGGTTTTAAGTAAGTATGTTTCTAAAATGATTCCATTGTCTGAAAAGAAACAGACAAGTATTTTAACACCTAGATAATTCCAACTGAGTTTTTAATACAATCATTTTGATTCGAGTGAATTCACCTTCTATACATGGAGACCTTATATCAACTTCAAGAGGAACCCAATTTTGATTTAGTATTAGTGGAATAAATCATTAAGCAAATTGCCACCTATAGTCTTTTCATCAGAAGCCAAGCAATGAAGAACTTTCTTGGATGGAGATTTAGTTAGTTTTATTCCAACTTCATATTTATCTATGCTGAAGGACAGTCTTTTAAATCCAGGAGAAAGACAGGTGGTTTAAGTCTCCTCTGTGAAAATTCTTGATATTTCTCTAGTTTTGGTTAGTCACACCATGCTCACTACAGGTAGGTCACTGCCCACCAATAGGATTTATTGTGAGCTGGACTTTACCAGGAAAGCAGTTATGTTCAATTGGTATGACTGTGAGGCAGTGAGAACTCCAGAAACTTCTGCTATTCACTGAACAAGTACTCAAGATAGAGAAGTGGGTGGCATTTTCTAATGTCATGCACATTAATTGATAAGGAGCACATTTAGGATTCACATCTAGAAATTTCATAACTTAACCATTCTAGTATTGACCCGCAGCATTACTTGTCTTCTAATCATTGGAAATTTTCCATGTTGGGGGCATAATGCCATTATGGGACCATTAATTTGTCCCATATATTATAATGTTAACAAAGCAAAGCTCAAAGATATAATAAGTCTGGATAAGCACAGAGAATGGACAGGAAAACAAAGCAAAGGAAAAAAAAAGGTATATAAATTGAGAAGAACCAAACGTCAAAAAGGGAAAATGAAAGACTATTCACACTTCTATGTCAATCCCTTACTTGATCAGCCTGGTGTGGTTGCCATATTTCTACACAGATCAGAGTGTTAAACTGGATGAAGGACATTGTACTCTTTACCATGACCAAAAATCTACAGCACAAGTCTTTAGGATTGCCAAGACATCCTAAGTATTCTTTCAGAGATAAGATGTATGAGCAAAAGAATATTATATAAAAGCCCTTTTTCATGCCATTCTGCTTGAAAAAGAAGTGCTAAAACAAGCTACAATTAAGAATGTATACCTGAAGTACTGTAATATTGTCTGGGTCTCTTTGGGCTGCTATAACCAAAATTTGCTAGACCTGATAGCTTAAGCAACAAATAATTATTTTTCAAAGCTCTGAAGGCTGGTTCAAGATGAAGGCGCCAGCAGAATTGGGGGCAGGGGGAACTGGTGTGAGCTGGTTTCCTAGTGTATAGACTGCCTCTTACAGTGCCTTAAGTGGCAGGAGGAAAGCAAGTCTAGGGTTTCTTTATTGGGCATTGGACCATGGAGGTCCAAGCTGTCATGGAGACAGCTTCACTCTCATGACCTACTCACTTCTCAAAGGTCTCACTTCCTTACATTATTACCTTGGAGGTTAGGTGTCCAGTACAACTTTTTGGGGGCAAGTGGGAGACACAAACCTTAGTTCTATAACAAACTGTATCTCAGTCTAGAAAGTCTTGCATCTGATGGATTCCTACACAGAGCTGGATGACTTTTTTTTTTCAAGTTTATTTCTAGAGTCACAGTCTATACTGACACTTATTAAACTGTTCCCACCATAGCCAAGATTCTTACTTGATTCTATACCATTGATGTGCATAAGGATGCTCCCTCGATTTTCTTTAAATTATTTTCAGTCTTCTAACTGCTAAAAAAAGATTCCTGAAGAAGGCAGATGCAACTAAAAGCAATTCAAGATAGCCAGTATCAAAACACTATTCACCAATCAACTATCAAGCAACAGATGGAGAGGCTTTGTCAGAGCACCTTGAACCTCTGATCTTACTCTATGGGTAATTTTGAAATAATAACAGCAAGACCAACACAGAGAGGGATGAGAATCTACATGGTGGAGTTTGAGGACAAAGCAGTACGCAGGAAATGTATTACCTACGCTGCTCTGTTCTACGGAGTTCGAGTTCGCTAAATACAAAAGCCCTCCTCTCATTCATGCAAGCCATCTAAACACACAGAGAATAATTCCCTGTATAACAACAGACCAAGAGATAACATTTTTCTCTTTAATGCTTTGAAAGATTGTGAAAAATAGAAGGTTGAGGAGGAATTTAGCCTCTGTTCCATACCACACAGCACCTGCCTCACCTTCATATTATCAAAGTGCTAAAGATGACACAGCCACTATGGACTTCGTTAGGTGACTCTAAAATCTCATAAAAAAGTCAACAGATGTCTTTGGCTATGGAGAGATGCCTACATTTTCTAGTTGGCAGAGACAGAGCCACAATCCAGAGGCTTTTGCTCACTTCACTTCCTTAAACCTAGGGCACACTGGTGTCCCATTTTCCCAGAATCAATTTGAGTCCTGCACATACTGCCAGGGCATTTTGCCATCTGGCCTGTACATGGTGGAAATAAGCATAATTACAAAGCTAAAAGAATTATGAAACATTTGCACCTGAAAAGAAACAAAGATAATTTAGTCAAAAGCCCATTCTTTATGCATGTGAAAACTGAGATCCATTGGAGGAAGTTTGTCTTAACTTATATCAGTGGCATAATTCCAAATTTCTAAACCAGAACTTTTCCCATTGTAGTATATTTAGGGATTGTAATGCAAAGACCTACCTCTTTTATGACTGGGTGGTAAGCAAGCCTGACATGACTTAAAGCATACTGTTTTGGCATTCAAACTGAAAGAAAATTACCTTCTTCATATAAAAATCCTTTTAAAATATCATGTGTACCTCTTTTCAAAAATCAGATATAATTTCTTATTTCCTTTAAGGACTTGAAAAAAAATGTCATTGCATATTAGAAATCAAGAAAAACTGGTGTCTAAATATGTGGGGACTATAATGATAGTTGAGTTTTTATTTTCTTTTGTGTAGATTATCTGATTTTCAGTACAGGGTGGGTGATAATATTTCTTCAATGAGTCTGGATCTTCTTTCTCTTCTACAGAGGATCACTAGTCTTTTTTCACTGCTGTTAGTTTTATTGTCATCCCTTAATTTAGATACAGTCCTACTATTTTCCCTGAAGCAGGTCAATGAGATGTCCATTACTTTACTAGCAAGTAAAAAGTGACAATAGAGAGGTACTAGGTGAACATGTTGGACTTCACTATGTTGAGGTTAACCCATTGTGCCTATTTGTGTCCACATGCTGTATCATATTTAACTGTTCTTTTTGACTTGCTTTTCATCTTATGAAATGAGATACTCAGCAGGAAGAACTGTAGAGATCATGTAACCAAACCCTAAATCCATGCCTTCATCCCCTTCCTATCATTCTTAACATCTGGTCACTCAATCTTCCCCTGTGCATCAAGAGGTACCTTCTTGGTACCTACCTCTTAGCTAGGAAGATAAACAATGCAAGAGCCAGGCTGCCTGGACACCCATCCCAGCTCTGCCATCTCTAGATGACAGGTTCTTAGAAATTTATTGAATCTCTGTGCTTCTGTTTCTATAAAATGAAACTGATAATAATTGTACATAATAATCTCATGTGGAGGTTATGAAGATTAAACAACAATGAAGGATCCTTAGATAAGTAACCAGAATAGCCTAAAATCTACTTTTCTCTTCAATCCACATGACTACTGTTGCTGCTACTACTACTCCCTTTGTGATAAAGTGCTCACCGCCTCCTAAAGAAGCTTATTCTAATGACTTCCCACCCCAAATGGAAAAGTATTCCAGTTATGGAGCTCTTCTAGATCTTCCCACTGTTTCTCTTTACTGGGCTATCTTCTAGAGTTAGGTTCATTAAGGAGAATCCTGAGAATCTGGGTAACGTGCAGTTGATGACAGCTATCACATCCCTCCTGGTCTTCTCATACAGGCAGAATAGTTCACATTTCACCTTTCAATTTGTCTATGGCTACTACCATTCTCACCTCTCTTTGCTAGTTCCTAGTTATCAGAGCCAAGCACTGTGCTGAAGCTTTTACTTGCATTATATACTTTAACCCTTGCCTCATACAAAGAAGGAGGCTTCTATACTCATTTATCTTTGAGGTAACTGGCTTGCTCAAGACTCATAGGGATTGACCTGAGATTCAATAACCAACTCACTGTGTCACAGAGGATGGGTCTAGCATGTCAGTGTTCATATGTATATACATATATTACACATACACTCATATAAGGAAACCAAGATACCCAGATGCTAAGATATTTGCCTCAAGGGATACATCTAGTAAGAGGAACTGCTAGAAATAGATCCTAGTTCTTTCTCACCATAAGGCCATTTTAATATATTCCACTCTCTTCTGCCTCTCACGGCATTCTCATTGGGAAATATCAAGAAAATATTCTTGGATGTCCAAAGTTGTCATTAATTTTTTTCTAATTTGTTGTTTTCTTCTAAATAATAAAGAAACATACACTGGATGATTATGTTAAACTGAGTACTGAGTAATGTCACACAATTGCCAACCAAGGATGGACTTGTAAAACTATCCTTGAATTTATGGCTGGAATCCCAATGACAATAAGAACGACTACTTTTATTGATGAAATCTACAAAGAAGAGAAATGGGCTACATATAGACATATATTGGATATATTTATAGAAAAAGAAGACCAAATGGTACATCAAGTTGTGCATGAAAGTTTTCAGTGGTTCAAATAGAAAGAAAAAAATAGTGAGGGAACTGAGACATCATAAGGCTAACAGCAGCACAGGTGCTGAACTATGAAGCATTCACTCCATAACAATCATGTTGTACTCACGATTCAAGTAGAGATTTATTCTCAGGAAAATGTGTCATCCATCATACAAAATTAATGTTCTTCATTTTGGTTGCACTCTTTGCATTTCAGTTGGAAATTTGTAATGACTTTCTGATTATATTAGAACTATGAGCCCACAGCATCTGCACTTGGTTTTCTGATTGTACATATTTAAGAAACATTAAATATTTTGAGTCAATGTTGAGAATGCATGAAGATATTTATTTACCCTTAAAAAGGAATCACACTTTACTCACAGTTGAGACAAACTGCCACAAGCATGGACAGGATGGTGAAAAGCTGATGAGCACATTGGATAATTTCTGTTGGCCTGGCAATAAGAGGAAGTTGCCAGAGATATTTAAAGAAAAGACGGGGTAAGGATTCTCACAAAACATACTCTTGTAGTATGTTGTGTGCATCAAAATTACCTTTAGAATCATTAAAAATTACATATTCTTAGATTTTTATTTCAAATTTAATCTCAGGATCTAAGGCACAGGCACAGTATTTTCCTTAGCTTCACAATGATCTAGGATGTACCTTCCTCTGTCCAAGTAATCATATCAAGCTAATGAACTAATAAATGAAGAGATTTCACAGAACCTTTAACAAGCACACGAATCAGTGTGGATGGCCCAGACCCTTTGTTCTCAGGACATTGTCTTGGTACCCATAAGTCCTGCTGATCAAGCTAAAATGTAGAGTAAGGCAATAGGTAAGATGTTTTGATCAGCTAGAACAATGGTGTCCCCCAGGCAACAGCTCCTATTCACTCCTTCCCTTGCTTTTGCCAGATATTTTTGCATCTCTAATCCACATCCTACCACAAACATTCCTCCACACATTCCTCTGCTACTTGCCAACCTTCCCTGAACCTGATTCTCAATAAATGCAAGACTGCCCTGAACTCCCTAAGGTGTTTTCTCTCCCCCCTCCCCCCTCCCCTCTCTCTTCTCCCCTCTCTCCTCTCCCCTATCCCCTCTGCCCTCCCCCCTCCCCTCTCCCCTTTCCCCTGCTCCCCTCCCCCCTCCTCTCCCCCTCCCCCCCTCCTTGGACTTTGAGTTCTCTTTTTTCCTTCCCACTCTGCTCCCAATGCTCCACCCCAAGAAGGGACAAATAACTCCTGTATTTCAAAAAAATCTTGGGTTATCCAGACACCATATTTTCAGTAACAAGAGCTTAGGAGATAGGGAGGTGGATACATTATTACACCCAGTTAGAACATGTGTCCAGAGTGTATGCCTTGAGTGTGATGAGGATTACGTGAGTGTAAACTTGTGACAATATGGCACACACAGGTGCACACGCCTACGATAGACAGCATGTAACTGCACTAAGAAAATAAGTTCAGAACGTTTCTTGCTATAGATTTGCTTTACTTTCTTTACTGGGGACGAAAGAAAAGTTAGACCTTAAAATGAGGATTCAGTATTTGAAATTATAAAATGTATCTCAAATTTTGGGCTACACGAAGTAATACCTAAAAGAAATATAAAGAAGGGCTCCCCAGGTGACACAAGGGGTTGAGTGCTGCATTGTGGAGCTTCCGCAGCCACTGAAGTGACAGTTTGATCTCCTGCCAGAGAGGTGACCAACATGGCGCAGCAGACCTCTCCTGCCTTGCCTGCTGCTCCCCTCAGTAGTGCATTTGATTTATCTGCCTGTTCTACTTCCCGTTCTGTCTCTGGTGAATCCTCTCACTCCCCATCTCTGGCCTGTACCCCAGCTCTTATATGGATAAATAAAAATCTCTTAAAAAAAAAAAGAAATATAAAGAAGCCTCCAACAACAACAAGCAGCCCCTTTGACCTAAGTTAATCTTTAGCAAATTGTTAGAAAAAGAAGTTTCCTGAAGGAAATTTTTAAGGTGAACACGTCAGAGCCCAGATGGCATAGAGCTATAGTGATTAAGTCATCAAGCTGTAGGCAGCTGACCTGCTCTGCCCTCTCCTACACTGCTGAACATATGGTCCTGTTCTGCGTTTCTTACTTAAACATCTCTCCTCTAACCTCCAAGGACAGCTTGGCTGAAAAAAGAAACAAGGAGGGAAGGACCAATGCCCCCCATGGTGGCATAAAATCTAGATCTCCTAGTGTTGGTTATTTCAAATATATTATCTTTTTGCCTGAAATAAATATTTGCTTTGGTCCATCTGTGTCAATATAGTGCACGTACTCCATCCCGAAGGATAGGGGATGGCAAGCTTTTCTAAAAGATCAAATGTAATACCTTAGGATTACAGGTTGTAAGGTATTTGGAGCAGCTACTCAACTCTACTACTCTAGTGTGAAGAAGGCCATAGAGAGTGCCCATGGTTGTATTCCAGAACAACTTCTTTTTTTTTTTTCATGTTTATTTTTTTTATTATATTTAATTGTATTTGACATCATTTGTATTCCCCAGGGGATTCCCACCACCATTTTCACCCATGTACCATCACCTCAGTCCCTTGTGCTCTTTATGCCTCATCACCGTCTTTGCCCCCCCCTCCCTTCGCCCACCCCCATGGTCCCTTGGGTTTACCTTTGATCTTTTGATCTTGTTGAGTTTTTATTTGATTGTTTGGTTATTTTTGGTTATGACTGCCCATTTCCTATAGCTTTCTCTTGTTTTTGCTTGTTTGTTGTTTGGTTGTTTTGTTTTCTGTACAGCAAAGGAAACATTAAACAGAACAAAAAGAAACCCCACTGAATGGGAAAAAATCTTTGCGTTCCACACAACAGACAAGGATCTAATCACAAAGATATACAAAGAACTCACAAGACTCAAGAAAATAAAAGTAAACAACCCAATCAAAAAATGGGCAGAAGGACTTAAAAGACACTTCATCAAAGAGGATGTACAAATGGCCAACAGGCATATGAAAAGATGTTCAACATCTTTCATAATCAGGGAAATGCAAATTAAAACCACAATGAGGTACCACCTTACACCGGTAAGAATGGCATATATCAAAAAAAACAACAACAATAAATGCTGGCAAGGCTGTGGAGAAAAAGGAAAAAGGCTGGTGGGAATGCAAGTTAATGCAACCCATATGGAAGGCTGTATGGAGGTTCCTCGGCCTACTAGAGATGGAACTACCATATGATCCGGCAATCCCACTCCTAGGAATCTACCCAAAAACACCGATCTAAAAGAGTACCTGTACCCCCATGTTTATTGCAGCACTATTTACAATTGGTAAGACCTGGAAACAGCCCAAATGCCCAAAAGTAGATGACTGGATCAAGAAGATGTGGTACATATACACAATGGAATACTATTCAGCAATCAAAAATAAAAAAAAACTAGGGACATTTATATAAACATGGATGGAGCTAGAAGGAATTATACTCAGTGAAACAAGCCAAAAGGCAAGAGAAAAATATCGGATGGCCTCGCTTTTAGGAGGAATGTGAAAAAACAACAATCACAACAGAACAACTTCTTTTAGGGAACAGTGTGCTTATCAACCCTTGCTCAAGGCTATCTCCCATACCATCCCCCTTGAAGAAGCACAAAAATTCTTTGCTAGATTATATATTTCAATTGATGGCTTGGAAAATCTGAATGGCATCTGAAAGCATGGGCAATGGTTGAAACAGATGGAAGAGACCTGTAAGAACAGGCACGAGACATCTCTTCAGAACACGTCTCACCTTGAGAACCACATGACTACTAGGTCAGCTTCAGACAGGGTTTATTCTCACAATACAAGCCCAAGATCAGAAACCTCAAGTCCTAACATGGTAATCCTCAAAGCTCCAAAAAGCTTATCCTTACAATTCACAGATATTCCTGTACTGGAAAGATATAGGAGAAGGGGAAACTCTAGATATTTTTGAGCCTACTAGACCAGAACCTGTTACTATCTCCAATGGAGACACACCTCTGCTCTTGGGGAAGGAGGAATAGGTTTTAACATAGCAGGTCAATGTCAGCAGAAGTGCAATAAATCTGGCCTTGAATACTATTTTAGGGAACTTTGGTTCTAGTAGTCTTGGGCTCTTACTTTGAGAATATTATCATGTACATTTATTCACAGTCATAATACTCATGTCAGGATCCAGTAGACAGTGCAACCAAACAGTCCAGATGGTGGGGGTACGGGGGTATCTGCTAAGATCACACGGTTTCCTTGTGCAGGCCTCCTCTCTTCGGTTATATGCCCTTCATGCAACAGAGAAAAGCTCTTCCCAGACTCAAGGGAGGTGACTTCCAGAAATTCTTTTTTTTTTTTTTAAGATTTATTTATTTATGCATACAAGAGCTGGGGTACAGGCCAGTCATAGGAGGTGAGAAGATTCACCAGAGACAGAGTGGAGAGCAGAACAGGCAGACCAACTGAAACACACTGCTGAGGGGAGCAGCGGGCGAGGCAGGAGAGGTCTGTTGCGCCATGTGGGTCCCCTCCGTGGTCGGGAACCAAACGCGCGCTGCTGTGCAGAGGATGCTTCGCAGTGCGGCACTCAACCCACTGTGCCATCAGGGAGGCCCAACTTCCAGAAATTCTTAATGAGCTACACAGATTTTATTTTGAGGAACAGATCAGAGAACAAGCCCAAGAGAGATGACTGGGAACTTCTTAAAATGAAAGTGATGTGATACAACCAAACCCATAGCAACAACATGAGTTGTTTGTACTTTGCCAAATTCAAGGAACTGAAGTTATATCAAGCGTCCATAGGAGCATCATGAACAAGGCCAGCACAACAAATCAATGTGATGACTCACACAGTGACCAGACTATTTTTAGACTCTCCCAATGCTTGATCAGCTGGGCCATGCTACCACTGAAATTAAGGACACCTTCAACAGAGGTCCTTGGTTTGAACAGTCAGTTTGCTGTACTTTATCTGTCATTTACCTGTTCTTACTTTAACTAATGGCAATGACCTTTGCAGCACAAGTCCATCCTCAATTTTCTATTCATTTTCATATTTTCCCCATAGATCCCAGAACCTTTCTACCCCTAACTCCCGTGCCGATGATGAGCATAGATTCTTTGACCATAACACTGCTGCTTAGAAGTACAGACATGCTCTCTAATCCTTCACCACGTGGTGAAGGGTCCCCACCAGCCCATAAATATTTGTGCATAAAACCTGCTAGCTGATGGAGAATAAGAATAGAGAAAACCTAAAGAAGGCATCACAGGATTAGGCTAAAACTTGATTCACATGAGGAGGTAGTGTAGAAGGGATAAAAAGGCCATAAACTCAGATATAGAAATCAAGATCCTGGGTGCCAGTGCCTTGCCACAAGGCATAAGCCCCTAGCAGGTATCAGATGCTATAGGGAGTATTGGGAGAACAGACCTGAGGGTAAAGATATGGAGACTGACCACTGTGTAATCTTGGGTTTCTTTCTGGTTTTGCATAGTTGTCCAAAATTGACAACAACCTAAGCACTCACAAAGATGGGCCCCTCCCTACCAAAAGAAGAGGATAAAACCTAACATTGCCCCCACAACAGGGCCGCCATCCTCTGCCCACCTGTGGACTATGCAGGTGCTTCTTTTCACCAACTCTCTCCTCTGCAGGGCAGCAGCCTCCTGCCTGCCCATGACCTATTCCCTACCAGGGCTTCTCTCTACTGACCTCCCTCAGTGAGGCAGCTCTCCTCAAGGCCACCTGCCTGCAACCATGCAGGCCTCTCTCAGCAAGCCTGTCCCTTTCGGGGAAGCTCTTTTTGCCTGCTTGCATCTATGGAAGTATCCTTTACTCTTCTGTCCTTTTCCTAACAAATCTGCTCTTTGAATACAACTTACATCTCTGCCTCATGGAGAAACTCCCTTGGGGAACTCGCCACGTGTAGCTGAAAGGGAGCTCTGGTGAAACCTTTCCCAGAGTGAACCCAAAGACCCCGCACTCCAAACCCACTGACTCCAAAAACTACATTGCTTGCTTTTAGCAATTTCCTCTCTCATGCTCCTTTATTATCTGAGGAAAAAAGTTAGGAACATGTAAGTACTTGATAACTTTTCTAAGTTCAACCAACTAGAAAGTGTCAGAGCCAGGGCTAGTTAGAACTTGGTGCCCTGATTTCCAATACAGAACTCTACATTTTACTCTGTACTGCTTCTGTGAAGCCCAGCCCACTTAAGGTCCTGTATATTAGTCATCTCTGCTCATTGGCCTGGGTAGAGCACCATATCAATCAAAAACCTCTTTTTTTTTTTTAAAGATTTATTTATTTATACATACAAGAGCTGGGGTACAGGCCAGAGTCGTGGGAGGTGAGAGGTTTCACCAGACAGAGTGGGGAGCAGAACAGGCAGATCAACGGAAGCACACTGCCAAGGGCAGCAGCGGGGCGAGGCAGGAGAGGTCTGCTGAGCCACGTGGGTCCCCTCCCTGGCAGGAGGCAGGGATCGAACTTGTGCTGGAGTGGTTGCGGTTTGCTTCATAGTGCATTGCTTAACCCACTGCGCCACCAGGGAGGCCCTCAAAAACCTCTTTTAATGGCCAAAGAATGGGTAATTCAGATAAAATTAATCAGAATCTTCTCTGGTATTAACAAAGGCACACATATCACAATACACTGAGGACACTCTCCTTATTAGTTGTTCCTAAATAAATCATTAGCTTCTTAAGACTGAGGGTCATGTCTTATTTTTATCTCCAACATGAAGTATGGATTGAGTATATATTTGATACTCCCCAACAATTCTTCATATATTGAATAATTATATTGATAAATGAACAAATAAACGAATGGTCGTAAAATGAAATATAGGACACTAGTCTTAAAACCAGTCCTGGATTCCAATCCTGCCCCTATTCCATACTAAATACCAGTTGACTGATTGGGGGGAAACTTCTGTAAAATCATGATAACAGGATTAGCATACCCCTCAACCAAAAAGAACAGCTTCAGTTGGCCACTGTCTCATGTGATCACCAACTCAGTGTTGTCGGATCTTCCAATTTTTCAGGAGAAACTAGAACACCAGACTGCAGTATGAAATATCCCAGTGATTAAATATTGGTTAATATTGTACAGAATATCCTTGGCGTACAAGTCATACACATGGAATGTCTGACATACGTGTTGGCAAATATCACCACTCTAAGATTACAAGCAAGATCCACAGAACAAACATGTATGTGTGATTTATGTAGAAAATCAGTCTACATAAATCTTAAAGGATGAGGAGACAGAGAATGGATGCTGGTGATCACATCATTTTAGCCAGGTGGTCATGGATAAATTCACTTATGTTGAAGCCATATCCTACCTCTTTCACATCCCTATGAAATGTATCCTGAAAGCTAAAATTAGATAATGCAAGAAAGAATGTGGTGAAGTTGTGACAAGCTTAAAAGGTAAAACATTTGTTGGCTTGAACTCAAGTTATGAAAATTGAGTATATGAATAAAGGAATGAAAATTTGAATAGTATGCTTATTCCAGTAAATAATGAATCAAGGTTTTGACTCTTACCTAGACTATAAGGGTTACCAAGTCTTCATTTTACACATGAAAAAGGTGAAGGTCAGAGAGGTTAGGTATTTTGTTCAAGGTCACACAGCAAGTGGTGCCAGAATCCAAACCAGGAGGTTCACTATGACAGCACTACATAACTATCCCTCTGAGTATTTGTTATTCCTGGAAAAGACCAAACTTTAAGATCTGTAGTAGTTCTGAAAAAGAATCACCCAGACCTTTTGGGAATGGTTTATCAAACAGATTAATGAACTAACTACATTTTAAACAAACACACTAAAGAAGCCCTTAAAAATAATACATATGTGATTGCATTCTTGAAGCATTTTGGGAAACTTTGATGCTAGAATGAATTCAACAAATTAGTGTTAAAAGGCAAATAATGTTAACAAGCTGCAGGGGCTAATTAATAAGAAGATAAAATAAATGAACCTGTGTGGCTGATTTAGGTCATCTGTGTGTATGTGTGTGTGCATGCATGCATGTAGCTAAATAAACATTACATTTTATGGCAATGAGGAAGAATCATGAAAATGATGTTATATTTTCAATATTAAAGGTACTTTGTTTTAACTATGTTTATTTTAACAGTCAAATATGGGGCCCATGGAAGCAGAAGGAAGTTCAAAGAGAATTTAGAGTAATCTAAAGGAAGTATGAAAATGGCAATTACATAGAGTTAAAATTTATGAGACATATGTAATTAATTTATCCCTCTTCACCCAAAGACAAAACAAAGGTTGTAGGAGGAGAGAAGCCCTATGGCTAAAACTAATAAGAAGGATGGAAAATATCCATGCTTAATATGAGACCCTTCTGATTCCAAAATGTCAAAAGCTACAAAGCAGCAAATGGGCCATGATACTAAGTGAATGTGAGGAATCTGGTCTGGCAAATTAATTATAAAGAGCTAGGAAATGGGGGATGGCATGGGGAGGAGAGAGATGGGAGTCAGGATGACTATATCCCCAGCTCACAGCATTAATGTTGTCAGGAGTCCTTGCATAATTTAGACATTTCACTTATACTTCAAATTTGCTCCAGGCCAAAATGAGTAGCCTAAATATATATATTCTGTTAGTCTAAGCACCCTCTTATTGGTATGTTAATGAAAAAATGTGTTACCTTTGTTTAGCAAGTATTTACATATTAATTAACTTTGGGAAGACCACAAACAGCTAACTTGGGAGAGTTTGTTAACAGTCTATACTCCTACTCAGATTCAGATGAGAAGGGGCACCCTCTGAGACACAGTATAATCCAATTACTTGGAAAGTTCTTTTGGAATTTGCCATCCAGACACAGGAGATTTCTGGTAACTAAGGGAGCGAGGGGTGCTTTTTAATAAAAGAAAGGAAATGTGAATTCAACTGTTTAGAAGATTTTATATATTTATTTTTGCCTAGAACTGGGATGCAGGCCAGAGGTGCAGGGAGTAAAAGGATTGACCAGAGACAGACTAGGGAACAGAATGATAAGCTGATCTGCTGAAATACAGCATGAAATACAGCATGATGGGGAGCAACAGGTGAGATAGGAGAGAGCTGCTGCTCTATTTGTGGGTTAGCTCTGTGGCTGGGGCTAGAACTCAGTCCATAGGGTTTATAGTGCTGAGACTAGGGGCCACCAGGGAGGCGCTGAATTTACTTTAATTTAATGAACTTCTGAGGCATAGTTATAGAAAATCAAAGGAGGTTCCATTATGAGTGTAACATATAGTAAAGACAAAAAATCTCCGGAACAGTACATGTGATTTAAAAAAAGGGAGTGGGGATCAACCCACCCATGTACCTCTGTCCTGTACCCAGTTCTTGTATGCATAAATAAATAAATGTTTGGGGGAAAAAGGGAGTTGGAGGAGCAGATGTTAGGAGGGAGAATAAGAGGAAGAAGGTATGGTTTGGGGAAGAAAGAATAAAAAATTGCTGAGGGCTGAGACATGAAGAATGAATTCACAGAAAGGAGAGTGGGGAGAAGTAAAATGTTCCCCTAAGTCTGTTCCTCAGAGCTACTTCAATGCAAACATTTTCACCAGTCCCAAATTAGCAAAAACCCTTTACAAAATCATGAGATTATAAAACTACATTAGCTAGCAAATCCTTCAGGTTAGATCCAAACAAAGAGTACAGGATAATAATCATATATATCAAACATTCCTTTCATCCTGAAAATGTTTTCACTAGAACATAAATTTACGAACAGTGATGATACTGAATAAACTGCCAGCAGTTGGGAATCCTCAGGCCATGCTATCATCAAAACCTGCTCTCTTTCAAGTGATGTCAGTATTCAGTTACCCTAGCGTGTACTAAAAAACTAAGCATGGAATCTGAAGCCTCCATACATGTCCAAAGGAGGATTGTTGTTCTCAAATTGGAGGAGTGAGTAAATGAGGAACCAGGGAGATATCTGTGCTTCTAGTTGGAAGACGTTGAACTGCATCATATTCAGAGAGTTCAGGGCTATCCAGAAAACACATTTTAACACACCTCATGTGGCCACCTCCTCACTGGGCACAAAACACTGCAGTCCCGTGTGCAGTAGTCCCCACCGGGCCTCTGGAAGTGCTGATAAAGAGACCTGACTCTAACATTTGGTTGGTACTTGACTCACTCAGCAAAGTGCCTATGGTGTGGCATAGTTCCAGCTTACCAGTTGCAAATGCTGAATTCTATTTCTGGGTCAGATAAAGGACATATAACATGATTTCCCTCTAACCTATGATGGGAACATATGGGTGAAAATCTTCATGCCTGCACTGACAGATAAGAATAACTCACATCAGTGTTCCAGTCCACAGAGGAGCATTGTTCTGATGGAGGTACACCTATTTCCAGTCAATCTCTGAGGCATGGAATAGTTGAGCCCCCGGATTTGAACTCTTAAATTTAGCCCTGCACTTTTATTATTTTTAAAAATGATTACACTTTATTGCTTCCATCATTATGATGCCTGTTCTGCTAACCAATAAGAACAGGAGAGCAGAGGATGCACAGAAAGAGATCTTTCCCAAAGGAGGTGGTAAAGATAGTAGATAACCCATAATAACAATAATATCTATTGTCACCTAATACTGAGTATTCGTGATGGATCTGGCACAGTAAGAAGAAAGACACAGCATGAAAGTAAAGGAAATGTGAAGGATGGGAGACAGAAAGTCATATGACCAAATGTGGGAAGACGAAAAATTCAAAGCCTTCTTTTGTGCTTGAGTTGAAGAATCTCCCTATAAATTTGCTCGGTGCCTCCTGAGAGGAAACAAAGGATTGCGGGCAGAAATTATGAAATCCCAGGGAGAGTCATTATCAGCAGGAAGACAGCTGTGATACAGCATCCCCGATCATCTACATTCAAGGCTCAAACTCAGGGGGAACATTGAGGTCCCTTTGTTAAAATAAAGCGATCATTTCTACCTTCATTAAAGAAAATATCATGGCATTATTAATCTATGGCAAAAGTCCCATATGCTGTAGCAATACTGGAGAATCTTGCTTTAGGGAGCTGTTATCAATAGCAAATACTTATAAATAAATCATAAATAATGCTTTAATCATATATGACTCAATCATAGCCACCCATATTTACTCTACTACACAAAAAACCTTGCCCTCTTCATGACAACTACTACGAACACTCAATAGTAACACTTTTCTAAATTTTAGGACAGAAATGTGAGTAACACGAAAATATACAGTTTTGGACATTGATTTAGCAATCTAAATGCCCCCAGGCCCTGCATTTATGATTGAAAATAGAAACAAAGGCTGATGGTAATGACTTTGGCATAATCGATGAAAATGTGAAGTCTATAATCTTATAAACCCAGAAAAACATTAGGTAGGGTTACTTGAAAACTATTGCTAGAGGAAAATACAAAAACATTACATGAAGAATTAAACATTTCAGAATTCTAAACTTTCAGCATATTTAACATATTTATTAAGTGATTATGTGTTTCTGTTTGATGTCTGCCTAGCCCCAGTGGCAACTGAACGCTGGTCAAGTTCATGGGTGTATTCTCGAATTTTCTAAAATTTAGTAGATATTCACTGAACCCATGTTGAATAACTGATTGAATATCAAATTCATAATGAATTATTAGGTACTGGAGAATAATGAGTCTTTCATTTTTACCCCATCTGGGCATCAGATTGTGAATTAATCCTGAAAGATTAGAAGTTTTGAATAAGAATTACAAGAAAGTAAGGGATTCCAGGTAAAGTATGAATTGTGAGAAAAATTTTCAGGCGTTGTCAATGAAATGCTTGGGAGCAAGTAGATAACCAAGCAGGCTGAAGGAAAAGTCAGGACTTTGCATGGTAGAGACTTCCTCTCCCCTCAGTGGCTCTGAAGATACTCATGGAAAAGAGAAAACAATTTGCTGGTCCCACAAAATAAACCTGTGGATTGAACTTGACTAAAGACCATCCGTTTGTTTCCATTTTCTTAGAATTCCCTCACTTATGCTCTTTAATTTTTTGTTGTTGTCTTTTTGTTCCCCCTTGGGTCATGCAACACTCTGTAATTCAGAGGCACAGGTTTACACCTCTTCAGATATTCATTACCTCACCACACCCGCCACCAAGGCACCGGAAGTCTTCAGGTCTGTACAGCTCCCTTATTCCTGGTTATTTTTCCCTGACTGCTATCTCAGTTCCTCCCTACATCCATTTAGAGAAGGAAAGATAATATTTTGAGCCTCATCTACTGAATTCCCCTATGACCCCTGTGAGGTCTTTCCATGTCTTAGGGACCCATTTCCTGTTTTACACAAAGAAGCACTGAATTAGGCTGAACTTGCATTTGGGGTGTCACTTGGCTGTCTAAATGGTGTGGTGCATCTATGGTCACTAGTCAACTGAGTAATGCCTTTAGCCTTGATCCTCTGGATCTTTAAGTCTGTCACTTACTATGGTGGAATCTGTCTAGATTTCTCTCCATCTATAGTAAAGAGAAATATTGGGCCAATGGGCCACGTCTGTGCACACACAGAAAAATGCTTTATTTCTTTCAGTCAGAAAGTTAGAATATTGAATAGTCTTAGGAAGTTAATGCAGTATCTTTAAATTACTTTGATTAATTCTATCATAGATATTGTTTGGGGGTCTGTTTTCCTGGACAATAAACTTCAGTGGCCTTTTTCTTTCCCTATTGATGGTGGGTTCCAGTGCCTCACCGTACTGTCCTTCACATCTGAAAGTAGTCACCTATTTATGTACAGAGGGATCTGGATAACTTCTAGAAATGTCCTGTGGCATCAGAAATTAGTATCCGTGGGAATCTTATGTTATCAGGAAAGAGGGGGGAGAGAATCAGTTGACCAATTGACCAGGATTCAGGCTTCAATCTCTCTATGAGTATGAGTATTTTACCCTCTGTTGCACTGGCCGAATCTATAGTTGGTCTTTTTTTTTTTTTTTTGCAATAACATTGCCTTATAACTTTATTTAAGTTTCAGGTTTTCATCGTGGAGAGTCAACATGTGTATGTACTACATTAATACAGTTAGTCTTAAGGACAATAAACTTTATAACGAGCACTGATAGCACATTCACATTTAAGCTAACAGCCTTACTATGCGCTCTACCCCTGAGTACGCTGTTTTAATTAGGAAGATGGATTTGGGAGTTTATATGTTCTGTTGTGCTATAATTCCTGCCTTTACAGTAATTTTCTCCTGCTTTTCACACTATAATGTGCCATAAATCCTAGTTAGGCTGTTTCACTGGCCTGTTGCTAGTCAGAGTCAATATTTCAGGCCTTTTGTTGCCATGGCAACCTTCTGCTGAACTCCCATTCACTGGAATATGATACAGTCTCCTGGGGAAATTGCTATGAACTTGATCATCACATGGATTTAGTCTCCCTGATGCACTGATTCTGTACCACCTCTCCCCACCATTCACCAGCTCCTCTCAGTTCTCATTTTGTCTGTGCATACATGTGTGCACATATACATACATGCTCATACATGCACACTTATCAAGGTAGACACATGAGAGCAGAAAGCAAACAAACTGATGTAAGCAGCATGCTTTCTTTCATCCTTCTTAAAAGGACAAGCTTAGAAAGTCTGTAAACTTAGACCGTTTTGAAGCCTAGACAAACCAGGCACCCTCCTCATAGCTTTGTTCTATCTTCACCCTTTCTTCTTGACTCATATTCTCTTTCTAGTTCTTCATCCCCATAAGCCCTTCCCAGATTTTAAAATCTCAGTGAATTCTTTTCAAAATTCAATCACAATGCGCTCGCAGTTTAAATCCATAGTCCTTTCATTAGAGTAACTCAAAATCTGGCTGCTTTTCACTTCTAAAAGTCTTCTGGATTTCTTTAAACCACTCCTTTAGGGTGAAGTTGTAAAGAAAAACATACAATCGGTAACCAATAGCCCTGGACAAGTCATATACCTTTCCATGACTCATTTTCCTAATCCACAAAATAATATGACTCATTCCAAAGGCTCTCTGTAAAGCTGGCACCAATAGTTATAAAGGAATATTGAAATTCAAAGTTTTTGAAACCTTTAAATGATTACTTCAAGTAAACCTATAAAGTCCTATTCTTTATTTCTTTTAAAAGATTTATTTATTTATGCATACAGGAACTGGGGTACAGGTCAGAGGTGTGGGGGGCAGGTGAGAGGATTCACCAGAGACAGAGTGGGGAACAGAACAGGCAGATCGACTGAAACACACTTCTGAGGGGAGCAGTGGGCCAGACAGGAGAGGTCTGCTGTGCCATGTGGGTCACCTCCCCGGCCGAAAGCAGGGATCAAACTTGTGCTATAGTGGCTGTGGTCTGCTTCATAGAGTATTGCTTAATCCATTGTGCCACCAGGGAGGCCCCCAAAGTCCTATTCTTTACCTACACTCTAAGAGTCCAGTAATACAATCAAGTTTTCAAGTTCAAATATAATTGAGGAAGTGACAGCAAAAGGAGATTTTTTTCATTTCCTTTTCTCCCTGCCTGCCCTTTCCTACTTGCCACACCATGTTAGGCTTGCACCTGATCTTGTCTTTGGGGGTACAACAAGGTCTCCCTAGCAAGTGGTACCCACACTGCATTTCAAGCAAGTTATACCTGGGACAATTTTAAGCGTTCCCCTTACCATCACCCCCATGCATGGGTCAAGGTTACATCAGAAAGGAGGTTGGCTTACAAGGTATCAAGTTCTATCCCACAGTCTTAGGTTGTCATGCTGGAAAAGCAAGGTAACTGGCCAAGTAGAAGTCCCTGAGTCATTCTTTCCATGCAAAAAATGAAAACATGGATCATGGTGTGCTTTTACTACACTGCATCCTAGTTACAGCAGCTGCTTTTGAAAGAGAAGCAGAAAGAGCAAAACATCTATGTGACTAAGAGGGAGTAAGAGTGGGTGACACAGTTCATGGTCTCTTGTTCTACAAGGTCTCCTGAGCTCTTCCTCTTCTCTTTCCTTCTTCCACTCACTGAGCTGAATCATTTCACTGTTGCCAAGTCTTGCATCTGCCCCATCTATAATCTCTGGATATGTCCCGTATCTGATGGTAATTCCATTGGTCTCTGGGAAACACATGTCCTCTCTGTTTCTTAGAAGGAAGAAGACCTGGGCTTATGTCCATTCTCATGTCTTCCTTTCACTGATTGTGACTTATTTTACCTTCTTTGGTGCCTGGGCTCCTCATTTCTAAACTGGGGGAAAGTGACAGATATTATACCCTTTCACATCTCTTTTAACTCCTACAGTCTGATTTTCCAATTAACCCCCACACCATGAATGATGGCACATAAATGAATCAAATAAATTATCTCACATTATTTATTTCTTTTCTAAAAGCCAAACAACCCCCATATCACCAAAGTAGGCTAGGTGTCCAAATGATAGGCTGTAAGGACACACTATATTTTCTTTCTACAGTATAGCTTAATATTTATTTTATATGTCTATATAGTCTATTAATAACAAAATTAGATTAATAATTAGCTGTCATTCAGTGCTGAAAGCTTTATGAAGAGATGAGTCTGTCTTTTTAATAACTGTGATCAGCACCTAGAACAGTATTGCACATAGTAGGCATTCAGGAGGTAATTGTGTAAGTGAATGAATGAATGAATGAATGAATGGCAAGCTAAGATAATCCTGACAATGCATTTAGTTTGACCTCTAAGTTTTAAATGGTGGCAAGAAAAAAAAATCCATCTTTGAAAAATGGAATGAAGTTTTTCTCTCAATTGTTTTTATCTGACCAATTAAGGAAGGTGAAGGGAATTCCTTCCTAGGCCTGGTATAAGATTGCATTTACATTTAAGACATAAATATGATTAACTTTACTTATGCTAATTCATGCCATTAAATATAACCCACTTTAAAGTTAGTACATTCTGATAGACAATATGCAATTTTTGGCCCCAATTATGTGATTTTACAGCTGTAAAATATGTTGTTGCTTATCTCTTGGAAGTTGGAAAGATGGGTTTTATCATGAATATGCATGTGCTTCACACATTTTTAAGTTTAGAAATCACCTCACATCACGCATGTTGTAGACTTGGTATTTTTAACTACTGAATGAGTGAGAAAATAAACAGATGAAAACCAATAAAAGTTTCCATAGGTATCACAGGAAGACCAAAATGTCTAGTTTCTCCCCTCCCCCACCAGCAAAAACTGAAATCATTTTATTTGTACTTATCTATCTATCAATATATAAAATAATCCATTTTTAAGCAGGGAAGTGGATTTAAGACCTGGTAGAACTATCAGGTGCCACTTGAACAAGCCCTTGTTTATCTCTGAGTAGAATTGAAAGAGCAACACCTCCCACAAATCTCTGCTGGAAGGCCCCATGAGAAAATGGTATGATAAGACACCCTGGTGGACTGTGAAGCATTACAGAAAGGTCATCATTAAAAAGAGAAGATATTATTGTTTTCCACAAAAGGATGAATATTTGTAAGACTTAACATGGTTAGTCAGTGGTTCTTAAAATACAGTGCACAGCAGAATCATCAGCAAAGCTTATGCAAACAGACTGCTGTTTCCTCCACCAGAATTTCTGAGTCAGTAAGTCCAGACACTAGTGACTCTGCATTTTGAGCAAGTTCTCAGGTGACACCAATGTTGCCTGGGAGGCATACTTTGTTCTATGATTACCACTGTTCTAAGTGAAAGGCAGCAAGTATAACTACTCCAGGGGCTAACAGGTTAAAACAAACATGCAATGAATAAATAAATAAGGAGGAGGAAGGTGGCTGAGAACTTAGTGTCTGACCTGCCTAAAGTCGGGCAAAACCCAAAATTCACTTTAAAAACATTTGCCAAACCAATGGTTTGTTTGTGGTTGTGGGTAGCATTTGGCCTGCAAGAGACCTTCCCCAAATCATTCAGTGTGTCTCTGAACAGAGATTAGACTTGCTTTCCCTAGTACCCTGCACCAAAATGATGCTTGAGAATGGCTAGCAGGGCATAGTAAATGTTTCAGACTGTAAACTCTAATGGAGATCTCGAGGGATTTGCATTCACCAAGCAATGTGTTCAGCAACCATCTCTGTCCTGCTCATAAAATAGAAACCCAAGCGACACAAGCAGAGTGTAGCAGTGTGGCTGCCTAAGTCTGGACAAGTTAAGAACAGTCATTTGGATCTGCAAAGGGTCTGGGGGTTAAATGAAGATGCTCAACTCTGATATTTCTGTGGTTTCCTTCTCTGACACATGCCGAAAGGGAGTAAGTTAATCTGACAGGTGCCCATGGCATAAATTTACCTGCATACCCTGTAACACCAGGCACAATACTTTTCAAAGAACAGGTGCTCAAGAAATGTTTGTTTGGGGCCTCCATGGTGGAGCAAGGGATTAAGCACCTTACTATGAAGCAAACTGCAGTCACTGTAACACGAGTTCAATCCCCAGCCAGGGAAGGGACCCACATGGCTCAGCAGACCTCTCCTGTCTGGCCCACTGCTCCCTTCAGCAGTGTGTTTCAGTCCATCTGCCTGTTCTGTTCCCCACTCTGTCTTTGATAAATCCTCTCATTACCCACATTCTGACCTATACCCCAGCTTTTGTATGCATTAATAAATCTTTTTTTAAAAAAATATTTCATTTAAAGAAAAAGAAATGTTTGTTTCCTGAATCACTGCAATACTTTAGTTCTGGAGGTTATTGATTTATAGTATTTTCTTGTCATGTCATAGGGAGGCTCCTTGCTCCCCCGTATGTCCGTATGTTCTTTGTAGACTCCTAGAGATAAAAACCACATCTCATACTCTAAATGTGTGGTTCATCAGTGGATATATAGTCAATACTGCATTAATCATTATTAACCAATTGAGATACTCCATAAAATAAAATGTTACAACAATTTGAATATTTGCTTCCAGTTAGTGGAAGCAAGACAGGGTGTGTGTACTCTGTGATATCTCTGGGGAAGTATGGTGAAATCAGCGTCAGCAGTGAGCGTATATGAAGTTTCTGTTCAGCAGTAAAAAGACTTGGGCTTAGGGAGTTATGTAGGAACCCGCAGAATCGAGTTCCATGAGACAGTGATAAGATACATATTAGTATCTAAGTTAAGAAACAAGGGTTTTGCTTGGTTTTCAGAGACACTGGTAAATTGGCAGCACCGCTGGGAGCTGCAGAAATCCTGCTTGTGGTCAGTATGGTGAAGTGTGGAGAAGTTATTAGAGTATAAGATAGCCGAAGCAACGCTGCTTCTCTTGAATTGAAAGAGCCACATGCGTTTTAGAATCTGAGAAGGATGAGCCCTTGGGGGCCTGGTCTATGGAAGAGCAGCTCTATATCTGAGAATTGCTATAGCCCCAGCTTTATTGCCTAAAGATGGGCCAAGCTGGAAATCCTCTAATCCGTATTTGTCTTCTACTTTAGTACCAGAATTTCTTTATTTAAATTGGGAGAGTGGGGCCTCCCTGGTGGCGCAGTGGATTCAACACACTACGAAGCAAAGCGCAGCCACTGCAGCACGACTTAGATCCCTGCCCCCGGCCAAGGAGGGGACCCACATGGCTCAACAGACCTCTCCTGCCTCGCCTGCTGCTCCCCTCAGCAGTGTATTTCAGTGGATCTTCCTGTTCTGTTCCCCCACTATCTCTGGTGAATCTTCTCACCCCCTATAAGTCTGGCCTGTACCCCAGGTCTCGTATGCATAAATAAATAAATCTTTAAAAAAAATAAATTGGGAGAGATTGGGAAGAGAGAGGAAACCAGGAATTTTGCCAAAAACATTATTACCAATATTCTCAGAATCTTTTCACTTTCTCTTTATTTCTGCTTTTCTAATAGCAGAAGTAAGGGAACACCTTCCACCTGCTTACCTTCCTGAGGACCAGGGAGAAAAAATGAGTTAGCTTGGGGCTTGGTGATTGTTAGATGCAAAGCACAGTTGAGTTCAAAGGGTTGCATTTTGGAAACCATTATTTTTGATCCTTTTCTCCAGATTCATTGCTCAGCTAAAACATCTTAAAACAATTCCCTAGGAGGGTGTTTTAAAAGGCTCTTATGTCTGTATGATGATTTGAAAAAAAGAAGAGGGGCCTGGCCAGTTTATAGCTTGTCCTTAGAAATGCCACAAGACACTACATATTACACTGTATGAGGGGAACTTTCTTCGCCTCAAGAAACTATACTTGTATCCATTTATGTAATATTGGGACGGAGAGGAGATGGCATCAATCTACTTTAGAGGCTGCTCTGAAGATGGAATTTCTTGTCATCTTGACTCTTCTGCTTGGATCTATGATGGGAGCTGATGGATGCAGTTGGAGCAAAGGAGGGAAAAGAAGTGTCAAATACGAGCTTCGGGTCCTCATTCAAGGCCGCATGTGGGAACTGAAAGCTGACTGGGAAATCAGATGGCTGACCTGCTAGCCAGGTGCAGAATCTTATTAAGTAAGAGATGTTTGAGATGTTGTCTTAACACTTCATTTGGATTCAACATTAAGTCACAATTTCACTGGCAAAGCTGTCAACTTGTGAGTTCTAGCTAAGGATTTTCTGCCTATTGTCAATTCCCAGAAGTCATGAAAGTCCAGGCCTTAATCACTCACAGTTTGAAAAAGCTGCCATATATTCTTCCCCCATTCTCTCCAAGAACTCTCATTCTATGCAGGAATCAACACTAATAAGTAGGCTGAATAGATGGATTCAGGGAAGTGATGACTTCTCTTTCCAAATTAAAGAGTAATTACTGTTTTATGATTATACCTAGGTACTAAGCACTCCTTATAATTCTTGCCCGTTAGCTTCAACCCTCAGACTAGATCACCTATGATATAGATAACAAACCATGAAACTCCAGCAAAAAAGAAAAAGCCCCATTAATAAGAATACGCACCTTTCAAGGGGTTAATACTAAGCATTACAGCTCATTTATCCATTAAAGTGTCCTTTCATTCATTCAACAAACATTTATGGGACCACAACAAAAATGATTAAGATATGGGTCCTTGGGCCTCCCTGGTGGCGCAGTGGGTTAAGCAACGCACTGTGAAGCAAACCACAGCCACCGCAGCACGAGTTCGATCCCTGCTGCCGGCCAGGGAGGGGACCCACATGGCGCAGCAGACCTCTCCTGCCTCGCCCGCTGCTCC
>JAGFMF010011747.1:4321518-4395135 GCA_019455555.1 Galemys pyrenaicus | reverse complement strand
CCGCTCTGTCTGTGGTGAATCCTCTCACCCCCCACACCTCTGGCCTGTACCCCAGCTCTTGTATGCATAAATAAATAAATCTTTAAAAAAAAAAAAAGATATGGGTCCTGTTGCAAATGATGTTAAAATTTAACAGTAAACAAGTGGGAAAAGATGGTATGCAAGAGAGGTATAGATAGAAGTTGGTACAAGTGTATAAAGAAGAAAAAGGTCTCCTCAGATGGAAGTGAATTTGAGGAGGAACATCATAAATTTCATATTTAATTACAAGAAGAGTAACCATGTTCTAGAATAGGAAAACAGCTAAGAAGGAAAGAAAAACCACATGCTCAGTCTCACGTATTTTAAATTATGTTCTGGCTCTATTGCAACTTTCTATTATATTTCTGAGACAGCTGCCTCTGGCCTTCCTAACACCTCCCTTGTGAAGAGATCAGCTGTCTTATTCCTTTGCATTATACTAAGAAGTCAGAAAGCAAATTTCTTTTTCACTCCCTGGAGGCAGCATATTCTTTCTTCAGTGGGTATAGGAAATAGCACATTGACCAATTGTTTGTGGTGTGAGAGTGGCTATTTCTTCTCAAGATTTCCTGTATAAAATCGCATAGGTAGCTGTTGGAAAATTGAGTTAAAAAAGTATATGCTTCCTCAGGCAATAATTATTACTATTGACATTTTGTTTGTATAAAATCAAGCAAAAAGATAAATACAATTGGGCTCAAAAGATTTACCATAAACAAGGCAAATGCTGCCACCGGCTACAAGGGCTTCTCCTGGACTCTACTGCTTTTCTTAACTCGAGTATCCTTTCTGATTTTCTTCCTCGTCTTCTCTACCTGTGCATGGGTTTGAGGAGTGATTCTCCAGCACAGAATAACCAAGGAGCTTTCTAAAAACACAGATGCCAGGGCTAGTCTGAACCCACCGAATTAGAAGCAGGCCTAGTAGGACTCAGAAGATTTCTAAAAAGCTCTGTATGTGATTTTGCTAATTAACCAAAGATGATAACCATTTGTTCTACCCATAATTCAGAGTCCATAGACTTATGTATCCACCTATCATGTCCCATATCAGTAAATACACTTTTCAGACATATTTGCATGTTCATGTATCAATACATGAAAATACAATATATTCATGGGTCAATAATTATGTAATTATCATCTATATTAGATCTCATATATGAATATATGCAATGTTATACATATTTTTCTCATTTGAGTTTTACAAATATGCAAAACTGCAATATATTTAGAAACATAAATATAAGAATGCCTATAAAATCAACTTTTTCTAAAATATGTCAGTATGTGTATGTGCATGCAACAGCATGTATATATATATATGCATCCATGTATGTATGTATATATTTGAATTTATTTGTGTGTATATATATATATATTTACAAACGAAAATGATTCCTCTAAATTGTACGTCAGCCACTTTTCTCAAAAATGTTTTATTGCTAGGTACAAGAAAATGTTAAAATTTCTAAATCATGAATGAAATTTGTTTTTTTAAATTCAAACCATACACTTGATTGTGTGCACACACACAATCTATGCATATTCACATGTAACAATTTGCACTAGACTTACCTGTAAGTCTATAGCTAAAACACAGAAATACCATGAAAAGCTATTGTTTTGCCTTTACTGAACATAATTCAAAAGAAAGCAACCCTGCTTCCAGAATCCTAAGGAAGGCAGCAGTCTTAGATTTTTTGGCTCATGGCCCTCTGCTACTCTGATGACAATTATGGATCTTTCCCAAAGGATTTATGGGACTTCACGGACCACCCAGAAGTCAGGCCATGGAGTCCACATTTTGAACCAAAGGTACGATCTCTGTAGAGGGAACATTTACTTAACTATCCAGTGTTTTCCCATAGCAATTAGTATAATGTTCCACTAAGAGTCATTGCTCAAAAGATGCTGTTAACTGGCCCCTTTTGTGCACATTCAATAGTGAATATGATAAGATGAGCTTGAGGCTAACACTATGTTCTACAATAAGCACTAAATAACAGAATAAGTGAATTTACTGCCCTTGTTAAAATGGCTAGACACTGAGGCATCGGGAAAAATGTGGGTTGAGGAGTGGTTGAGCCAGACTACATTGCATTTACATCCCAGCTCAACCACTTACCAGGTAAATGACCTTGATGGAGCACATTAGTTACCACTATTGATTTTCAGAATCCTCATAAATAAAATAGGAATAATATAAATGTATAGATTTTGCATTGAATATTAAATGCACTGTGATTCAAAACCCTGATTGCATGTTAAATTCTCCTGGGAAGCTTTTAAAAATACTGAAAATTATATGTATATAAACCTATGTTTACACTTAGGAAACACTGATGCCAACTCTTGCATCCTGTCCCAGAGGTTCTGATTTAATTAGTCTGGTGTGGGTCCTGGGTACTGGGGTTTTAATATGCTTTCTGGGTGAGTCTGATATGCACCCCAGGTTAAGAACCACTGAGATAACTAATGTATGTAAATATCACCTCAATGTCTGGTTATTAAAAGGCCTGCAACAAATACTACCCTGAGATTGCCTGTATAAACACCCTACTCAGCTATTTTCTAGTTGTGATTTGGAGTCAGTTATCACAACTTCAATATCCATATCTGAAAAGCCGAGATAATAAGTGTGCCTGCCTAATATGTGGTGAAACAAAGATATGCCATGCAAGTTGGTTATGATGGTGGCATATGAATAGATGAAATGGATATTAACTTTGTCGTTATTATCTCCACTTCCCTCTGAACCCCGAACTAAGCTTATGACATGTGTGTTCTTTATACATCTCAGTGGGATAACACATTAACACAAATGCTAATGTCTTTCAAAGCTATCTTTTAAAACATTTAAACAATATTACAATATCTCTTCTATTTAGACTTCTCTATGTGCCTCAAAATATAAATGTTTGCTTAAAGGACTATTTGTGTTCGCAAAATAACACATATCCCCAAACTATATTTTGATAATATGAAGTAACTAATCCATGAAGTATTGAAGTCAAAATTTCTGATTTCTGCCCTGATCATAATTATTACAGAAAATAGCAAAATACAATCAATATAAACACTAACATATCCCTGGAATACCTTTCTATCTAGGTCAACTTTGTTTGCTGACTTATACACAATATTCCAAACTTTAACTATTGTTTTAATCAATATGTGCTTTTGAATGTTCTCCTCTTAATAGTCTATTAAATTTGTTCTTTGTAACAGACTTTTCTAAAAGCAGTCAATCACAGTGAATCTATTATATATGTAATAACCTTTATTTGTAGGGGAGTAGATTTCATCTCTTCTATCTCTTCACCCTATATTTTCATAAAAATATATTTTGCTGCCCTTTTCTTCCTGTAAATGGCAAGCAAAATTTCTGCTTTCATTTCTTGCCCTCCTCCCTCTTCATTTCTGAGACAGAGCTTTCTCTGTCTGTGTTTCTTGCTCTCTGGTTGTTCCCTTACAGAGCACGGTAATTTACTCTGCTGTAATTACATCTATCTGGATACGCTAGCATCATATGAACATGCCTCTATTCTTACTCTACCCAGAATGACAATTATCAGCCAGGTTCCTTATTGCTTAGGCCATTAAAAAGATTACCTGCAGAGTACTAAAGAAATCCCCCTTCTCTAGGAGGGAACTAAAGGCACAGTTTATATATATATACATATAAAATTTTTTAAATTTACACATATTTGACATCAGTTGTAATCCCCATGTATTCCCCATCACCGTAACACCAGTGTACCATACCCTAAGTCCCCCGTGCTCCCGTCTGCCCTCCACCCTTCCCCTCTTCCCTCCCCACCAAGTGTCCCCAGTTTGTCTTTGTCTTTTCATTTTTGGTTTTTGTTTCTTTCTTGTTGTTACTATTATTATTATTGTTCTTATTCCTTTCCTTGATCTTTATTTGGTTCCCTTATATACTTCCTAGGGGAGGAACCATCTGGTATTTTTCTTTTGCCTTCTGACTTACGTCGCTAAGCATAATCCCTTCCAGTTCCATCCATGTTCCTATGAATGCGTCTAGTTTTTCATTTTTTATTGCTGAGTAGTATTCCATTGTGTATATGTACCCTAGCTTCCCGATCCACTCATCTGTTTTGGGGCATTTAGGTTGTTTGTTTAGTTGAAAAGGGCACAAGCAAAGGCAATCACTTTGTAGAAACCAATGCAATTTCATGGCAAGTTATTAGAGATGACCAATGAGGTAGTGGAGAAAAACTGAATCTATGTAATTATTATTAATTCTAATCTGGAGCTGAGTCCCAAACTTTTCTTACTTAAATAAATAAATAAATGAATAAACAGCATGAGAGACTACCTACTTGTCAGCATTTGGGCATTCTATTTTAGATAGTTTTTTAGCCCAATCTCTTTCAAGTTATGATAGAGGACATATTTTGTATCTATGACATCCTTTGAAGATATTATGTATGTCTATATTTTGTTAGATACTATTTGCAGAATGGTTTATAGTTGTGTGGGCACTTTCAAAAACATTATTCTATTTGAGCCTCACATGTATGGCATATTGAAGCAGGATGACAATCATTAATTTTAATTTAAAGGTAAGTAAAATGGAGACCCAAGAGGCATAAATGCCTTGCCCAAAATGCCATAACATTAAATTGCAGAATTAGGAAGAGGGCACTTAATGTGCCTGGAATATAACATTCTTTCGTTGCAAAAACTGCCTCTCAAAATGGACCTTACTGAATCCTGAACACATCTGATGGACAATCTCCCATGTCCTAACAATTTGAGGATTCCCACTGGATTAGGATATTAAAATCCTTTGGTCACACTTTTAATTGTATCGTTTTTTTATTGAAGTTACATTAGTTTACAACTCTAATCACCTGTTTTTTGTAGATATAGGAGACTGTAGCTCATTATACTTCTTAGGTAAATAGAGGGTGATTAAAAATAAGCTTCTGTATACATATTGACTTAATAAATGTTCTATATTGCCCCAACTGTTCCATTATCACAGAAGTAATCAACACCATGATTAAAAGCTTTGTCAAGACACAGTCCAGGATTTGGGTAAAGGTACAGTCACTTTATGAGCTTGGAGAGAAGGCATAATTTGGGAGACTCTCCCAATCTCGAGAAGGATTTAAACTATCTTTAAAACACTATGAGTATCCTTATTTCTAACTTTTAATTTACTTATTTTCGAAAATATGACTTGCCTTAAACTTGGGCAGCAGAAAAAGGTGAGCAAATGATGGCCTTGGGATGGAGGGTGGGGACAGTAAATGAGAAACGAAGGGTGATGAACAGGTCACAGGCAGAATGTTTCATGGTGATTATTTTTAATTACTTCAAATTATCATTTTAAGTTTGCAAAGATATTTTCAAACTACTTCCAATATTATGTGATTAACCTCTGTCCCTTTTCTAGTTAGTAAATACAAATCAAATCCACACCTTTTCTCATCTTGCATTTTGCTTTCAAGTCCATTCTTCATGGAATTGTTCAGACCTGACTTTCACTGGTTCTTTCTAGAGCTTTTGAATATTCACAGGAGAAGTTTTCATGAAAGTAGTGACTTTAGGAGCCCTTCAAGGATAAAGCCTTAGTTTTTAAATGTGGATTCCCCAATCCCCCTTGTTTTCGGTATATTGACTGGGAGCCCAGATTTCCTGCTGGTCAAGCTAAAACACAGAGTCAGGCAGGGAGGGGGCCTCTCATCAGGACAAAAGTTTTGGTATGAGGAACATACTAGAAAACCAGTATCTGCTAAAACAGCAGGCAGACATTATGGACAGATTAACATAACCAGCTAGACCACCTTGACAGAAACAAATGTAAACCGGAACTAGAGATAGGATTTTGGATCAGCTGGAACAATGGAGGACCCTGGAAATAACCACTATTCACTACCCCCTAGCTTGTGCTAGATATTTATGCTTCCCCAATGCACATTCCTAACACACACACACACACACATCCCTCTATTCATTCCTCACTCATCTCCCTGAACCTGATTCCCAAAAGATGTGAGACTGCCCTGGGAACAGGGCTACACTCCCTGAGGTGTAAGTCCCTCCAGGCCTCTCTCTCACTACTTGGACTTTGAGTTGTCTTTTCTCCATCCCAGTCAATCTCAATGCTGCCACTCTGCAACACAACATTTGAACCCTCTCATCTGCAATTGTCAGATAAAGCAACAGGTTTGTTTAAGTGAAAGGAGCCTATCTGACAATATGACAACTCACAAGTGTTGAGACATGCGATTCTTACAAGACCTCCATAAGGTCATTGCAATTTCCACAATTAATAGAGGAGAGAAGGGTTTGGATGTCTTGCTGAAGAAGGTATAGCTGAGAGGCAGCCAGCCAAGACTCACACCCAGGTCTGACTCTATAGCCTTGGCCTTGTTCATAGAGCCCTGGGTCCATCTTGGGAATGACTTTGGAGGGCTTCTTGGCATCCATTTCCACAGTGGAAGAAGTAATGGGAAATAATGCAGTCTTTCATTTGGTGGCTGTGGTAATCACAATCCATATTGTTAGACATGGAATAGTGTGTGTTTCTTCCTTTGTAGTATCTGAGAATCATGTACAAATGGCCAGGAGAGAGGTAATATGGTGTGTGATGAATTGGCTGTTCTCGATAAAGAATGAGGCCACTCTTAAGAGTAGGGCTGTGAACCTCTCTGTCATATTCTGTTATTGTATACCACAAGACACTGTACTAAGAGAACTGTCTTAGTTTTAGGACAAGTATCTAACAGACTGAAGCTCCCTGAAGATGAACAAAGCAATACATACTCACAAATCATCTCCAAACAGGAAAAAAAGAGAAAAGGTTGTCAGTATAAAATAAATACATAAATAAAAATAACAAAGCTGATTAGGGGCCATATCTAAGGTCTTAGAGACATGAATAGAGAAATGGAAGTAGAGAAATTCCTAGAAAAAATGAAAAAAGCTAAACCAATAACAACAGTGATGATAGCAGGGCTTAAGATGTAACGAGAGCTTATCATACTGTGCTAGAACTTTACGTGTATCATTTCATTTATTCCTCCTAACAGTTCTATGAAGTTTCACTATTATTAGCCTCTTTCTGTAGATGAGGAAAAAGATTCCATAAGATTTAGTCATTTGCTCAAGATCACCTTTTGCTCAGGTGGAAATTAAAATTCAAGAGTACCTAGCCTCAGAAAATGTTTTTAAAACATTTTCAGTACCTAAAACTTTTCATGATTACAAAATCCAGTAACACGAATGACAGTGCTTCAAAAGATGTGGCCCTCAATGAGAAGTGAGGTATAACCTCAAGGTGGACCTACTAAGGTGTTCCAAGGATCGTTCATCTCTGCTTGGTATGGAACCGTCCTCATTTTAAACCAAATTTGTCTTATTTTCATTTGGTATTCTCATACAAGAAGACAGTGCTAAATCTGGCATTGAAGGCAAATTTAGAAAGAATGGGAATTCAGCTTATAGATTTTTAAAAGAACTCATTGTCAAGTCTCAGTAGATGTCAAAGTTACCCTTCCACAATCCCACCTCAATGTAGACACAATTCAGTCTACCAAAAGCAATGCACACTGTTGTTTCTGTTTGAATATCTGCCTCCCCTTCTCTTTTTCCCACCCACTCCCAACTCCCACACCTAAATGGTGGACTGAAAGTCCCTTGAGGGCAGGTAATTACTCTTTTCCTATTTTACATCCCTTTCAGCTACCACTTAATAAAAATATGATGAAAGATTAAATAAAACAAACCAAACAGGAACAAAGAATGGGGGAGGGAAAATGCTTGGCAGTTCCTGGTTTGCAAAAACCTCTATAAAACATTTGCCAGAAGCTTTGCTTCAGGTAAAAGATGCCAGGCTTGATTTTGCTGCTAAGAGGACAACCACCATAATGAAATAAAAAACACTGACCTAATTTGAACGGCAATGATGATAAATTCACAAATGCCAATTCTGACTTGCTACAGAGAAGGGAGGGGAATAATCTTATTCTAGTATCATAATATTAATGAAAAGTCTGGGAAGGATATGAATACTAAGAGGAAGCAAATCTATAAGAAGTTAAATTTATCTAGAATGGTTAGACTGGGTAATAAACGAAGCATGCATTCGAAGCAGCTTCATTCTGAGATGCTAAAGCATGGTGCTTATGTAGGAGTAGCTGGGAGGGACCAGTTGAAGCAATTCTCCTCCTCTGTGATTTATTACTCCATGATCTGTGCATAAACTTTTTGAAATCATGTGGTAGCCAGGACTGAGGAGTTGTGCCTTTTGTGGATTGGCTCTGCTGAACAAAAAAGACCCTTTTACATTTTTGGCTACAGAGCAAGTAAAAAGAAAAGATACAGAGTTTCTTGGAATTTACAAGCTGAGGGGGGAGAAGTTGCCAATTTTGTTCTTATATAAAAAGAAATGAATGAAAAGCTTTTAGAGACAAATATTGAGC
The DNA here is from genome assembly GCA_019455555.1 of Galemys pyrenaicus. Classification (NCBI taxonomy): domain Eukaryota; kingdom Metazoa; phylum Chordata; class Mammalia; order Eulipotyphla; family Talpidae; genus Galemys; species Galemys pyrenaicus. Next base: position 4,386,659 of record JAGFMF010011747.1, on the reverse strand, counting down.
TTGCCTCCTTGGGACACATGATGGATTCATAGTACAATTACTTCTTTTGTCTGAGAGAGAAGCAACTGAGTGGGTTTTGAAAATTTGCATGTCCATTTCATCAGAAAGCGGACAGTAAAAAATGAGAGGCTTAATGTTCAAAGCAAACGAAAGGAATAAGTGGGTTGGATGCCAAGCAAACATATGCTAACTTCCCTGGTGCCAATCTATTTATATGTCCCTCGCTCCCCTGCAGCTTCCCTTCAACATGGCCACACTGCCCAGTCTGCTGAGGCCCAAGGTACAGGGAAGACCTGGGAGCGGTTGTATGCATATGGTAGAAATGAACAAATAAAAGATTGGTGCCCAAATCTACCAAAATAAAAGAAATGATTCAATATTATAAGAAAATTTCCAGAAATGTACAATACAGCTACCATCTACCCATATTCAACCACCCCACACACCTGCCACATCTCCCCTCCCTCTAAAAGTGATCTACTAGAAAGATCACTGGTTTGGGAGTTCAAAGCCCTGCTTGAGTGTTATCTTTAATATCTTCTCATGTATATAGAGTAAGAACAACGCAATTTTAAAATTAGAACCTCAGGTTTTCATATGTAAAGTGGAGTTACAAACGCTTACATAGTGATTTTTTTTGTTGATTAACTTAAAAACACAGATGATATCTAAATATTCAACTTTATAAAACCAGTTGTAGGGGAAAATAAATCACCTTCTCTATCTTCTAGTTTCCTGCCCCTTTGCCCCTTTCACAGGGCAAAACTACTACCAATATCTTATCCATCCTTTTATGAATATTCTGCATATCATAATAACAGTAATAGCTGGCATTTCATAAAAGCTATCAATGTATGGGACACTCTATGTACTTACTTATTTTCACACATTTAATTCTTACAAAACTCTAAAGAAAGGATTCCAATATCCTGCCTTACAAAAGTGGAGGAAAGAGAAGCCGTAGTTTCAAACGTAGTGAAGCCAAGATTATAACTCACTAATCTTGTTCAAATTCTGTTTAATATAAATAAATAATAGAGTTCTGGAGAAAGTTACTTTAGATTACAAAGGCATGTTAATATTCATTTAGTTGATAATTCAGAGGTATAGTCTGGAGCATAAAACATGAGACCAGAGCTGTATGATACAAGGAAGTGAAAAAACAAACTCAAAATCATCCTGGACAACAATCTGCCAGTCACTGATTCTCTATCTAATGCCTTTACAATTTTCCTAACATTTCATCTGATGATACCTCATTGACTGCATTTACTGCCATAAAAATCCTAGAATGTTATTTTATTTCTGTTTTATAACTAATAGCTGTAGAATTAGCTTGCAAAAACAGTACAAAATTAGGGAAAAACAATTTCTCATTTTTCAGGGGTACTGAGAGGGTCATCAGGACCCATCTTCTTTAGAGAAAAGAACATAAAAGACAACATCTGGAAGGCAGCAGAGTCAACATTACAGATGACGGCCAAAGTCATGCAAGAGTCCCTTATTTGGAGGACGACAGAAAATTCTAGAATTTTTGTAAATCATAATTTACAGAGATATTATGATATTATGATTTTCAGAGATATTATGTCCTAAAGGCATTTCATGTTAAAATAAGTTTGAGCAATGCTATATAACTCCCTTCTCAGAAATATACAGAAAACGTATCATATCGTGCCAGTATAGATTTTACTGTTGAAAATTAAAAAAAGGTCATTTAATTTTGTTTCCAAACTGATTCCATTAGGGAACATTTTGTTCCTTGAAACACCTGGCAATACCTAGTAGAGCCCTGGAAGACACTATGGAAACACTAACATAGTTGAGAATGCAGTACTGGAGCTACCCAAACATATCACCCACTCCACCCCAACTGCTACTATGTCCAATGTGGTGTATTTCCTCTTTTCTACTTCGCCCCATCTTCCCCACCAAAATGAGCAAAGAGCAGCTTAAACAAGTTAACGTGACCAATATCACATGATCATATATCATGCCAACACTCATCTCCACTTCTCCTGATCCCTACTCAATGCAACAGAGTTCTCCATTGCATTCAAACAAAACCCTTCATATGAGCTCAGGCTTCTCTGTTGGAAACACTGTTGGAAAAATTTTGAACTACACAGAAGGTCCAACTAGAGAGTACCATCACAAATTCTGATGGGGATTTTGTTTTTCTCTTTAGCTCTGCAAGATACCCACCTTTATACCTGCCTTATATCCAGAGAATGTGTATAGTATTTCTACCTCTTCAATAAAAATAATAACCACATAGTAAAAACAAGGGGAGACTGTATAAAAACTAGAGGTTCTTATTGGCAGAAACTGGGAAACATGTCTTATGGAAAGGAGGCAGAGATGAGGGGGGTGATCAGTTGGCCAATTAGCCCTCCTCGTATGAGTCACTCATTTCCATGTGTTCTGAATCTATTCTGTTTTAATGGCATAAAAGTGGTTATGGTTAGAGCTGACATTAGTGGCATTTTAAAAGATAACAGTCCTTTACCAGAGAGCTATATTCCTGCCGTCGCCACTCTGAAATGCTGTCAGAGGCATTCTAGCACCACAGGAGATGCCTTTTAGATCCAGGCATGGTAGTCCACTTACAGGAAATAGGCAGAGCTTGCGCCTTGCACCTGCCACATTATTGAGGAAGCAGCTGCCATGCAAACCTGGGCAGAAGTCCAGGAACTCAGACCTCACAGAAGCATTTAACCTCCATACCCATCTGTCACAAACATGGTGCTGAATGTGCCTAAGACCTAATGCTCACACTTGTCCACTCGCTGCTAGGTATCCTCTCTCTACCAGTCTTCTTCACTCAATAAAAAACACCATTACACAATGATCACCTTATACCTAGCATGCACCAAGATCACTCGGCTCAGAAATGATTTTAAGGAAAGAAATTTCTGTCAGGTTAAGAGATTTGTATGAGAAAAATGCCTAGTTTTTAGGAAACACTTGAAAGAAGCAGGGAAGTTTTCTCAAGGAGGATGGCAAAACGGTAGCTAGTATCTAAAAATGGGGAACAAAGGATAACTTCAAACTAAAAAGAACTAAGCGTAAAACGTCAGACACTTGGTAAAATATTTCTGGGGTCCATTCAATCAAGTACAGAACAAATGATCACAGAGAGCAACTCTGAAGCCTGAAAGGTCATCTAAGTTTGCCTTTCAGGGCTAGTTCCTCATTCACTTGCTTAGTCTTTCATTCAGGTAGTATTTTCCTGATATCAGGGAGCTCTGATAATTAGAGAGGCAAACTTTAATTTTAATCATTATTCACTCACTCAACAAAATAAGTATTGTTTAATACTGCATGGAGTGACCTGTGCGAGGTACCAGGGATAAAGACAGCACCAGCTTTGCTGAATCCCACAGTTTGAAGGGAAAACTAACATGTAAGTGACACCAAATACACACCAGGATGATAGCATTCTTAGTAAAGTGCCATGGGAACATCCTCTGTACTTCCTGCTTTTGTGTCTCCTCTTTTTTTTAATCTTCACGGTTCACATTTTCTGTGTGCATCCAGTGATGATGGTCTGAATCTGAATAAGACAGCATGACAGAGGCACTAGCGTCTCCTTGCTGAACTGGGTTCTAATCAGGCACCCAGCAGGAGGGATCAGATAGCAGTGTCCCCACATGGCTGTCTGGGATGGGGCCAGACCTCAGGGTTTCTCTCCAGGCACTTACCCAGCACCAGGGTCCATGTGAGGAGACAGCAAATTATATGTTTCTGTGTCATCAACATTTTCTCAGACTCTTTGCTCAGCCACTTGCTCTTTGGGATGAGCCAAGAAAAAAGATCTTTGCATGTCAAATGAAAGAAATTGGTAATGAAAGCGCTGAAAATAAATACATTAGCAAAAGGGCAATGGACACATCACGGGTATCCAGCTCGGTTTGCAAACAAGGAAAATGAAATTGCAAGTTAAAAGAAGTGTTTACCCCGAGTTCATGATAAATGTTTAATCTCATCTGATTGATGCTAGAATAGCGCTCAGAACAACTTCTCCTACCATGAAATAAGGACAACTTTTGATAGTATAACTAACAGGTCTTTGTTCCAATGTCACATTTTGAACTGTGTAACGCATATTCTAAACCAAACCTGTTCTTTATGACTGTCCACTTCCTTGTGACTCATCTTTGTTTTTTAAAAGATGTATTTATTTAATGCATACAAGAACCGGGGTACAGGTCAGAGGTGTGGGGGGCGAGAGGATTCACCAGAGACAGAGTCGGGAGCAGAAAAGGTGGATTAACTGAAATACACTGCTGAGGGGAGCAGTGGGCCAGACAGGAGAGGTCTGTTGTGCCGTGTGGGTCAACTCCCAGGCCAGGGATTGAACTCGTGCTCTACTGGCTGCAGACAGCTTCATAGTGCTTCAACTTAAACCCTTGTGCCACCAGGGAGGCCCCTGTGACTCCTCTTTGTATTGTACTATCAATCATTCATTAATTTACCAGATACTAGTTGAACAACAATGTGAAACCTCAGCCAGAGTATGTATTATTGATACATACTCTATTTATCTTGATATATCATGCTGAACCATGGATATCTAAAAACTAAAGTTGCCCCCTACCTACTGCCACATCCCTCCAGCTAGAAGGAAAACAACTTATTACAGCATGTACATTGCCATTTCAGTAGTTTCAGAGTCTCCAATTATTACCAGAGTTGCATTTTCTCAAAAGAAAATTTCTCAGACTTTTTTCCTCATGAAATTGTGTAATGCAAAGTTAAGCTGACTGTAGTCTATAAGAAACAGGTTGATGGGAAACCCCAATACCAGGTTATGAAGTTGAAGATCTGAGGGTACTGCATGAATTATTTTTTTTCACATGCCTTCTTCTTTCTCCTCAAAGAAACAGCAAGCTTTGGGGAGCCAGCAATGTTGTGTTAAACTACTACACTATTTCTGACAATGTTTATTATTGTGTTGGGGAGAGAGTAAGTGCCTAATAAACACTTGTCAGTCATCCAATGAAACATTCAAGTAGCTTCCACTTAGCAGTTTTATATCATAAAAGGAAAGTTGATAGCTCACTATGAAGATTTAAAGTAACTAGAACTAAAAGATAGAGTCTGAATAGCTCTAACCTACAAAAGCAATATCCTAGATTAATAGGATTGCATGACATCAACAACTTTGCTTCTTAGCTATAAATTTGGATTGGCCAGTGTTTTTAGAATGAAATATTTCACATCCATCCATCCTTTTTCATAATATTCATACAATAGCAAATACGAAATACATCACAACTTTGAGATTTCCTAGTCTTCAAAAAGAAAAAAAAATGCATTTCATATGATGTACGACCATCACCAAATTCTTTTTCTTTTTCTAATGCATACAAGATCAGCAGTACAGGCCAGAGGCGCGGGAGGTAAGAGGATTCACCAGAGACAGAGTGGGGAGCAGAACAGGCAGATCCACCGAAATATACCGCTGAGGGGAGCAGTGGGCGCGGCAGGAGAGGTCTGCTGGGCCATGTGGGTCCCCTCCCTGGCCGGGGATCAAACTTGCGCTGCTGTGCCGCGAATGCTTCACAGTGCGGTGCCCAACCTGCTGTGCCACCAGGAAGGCCCCATCACCGGATTCTTAAAAACAGGTTCTGATCATTTGAGTTTGATAGTTTTACAAGCAAAATTAAAAAGGAACACAATTCTCTGCTGACGGCCTTAAATGTGAGACCTCACAGTGACACTACCTCAGGAAATGTGTTTACCATCAAAGGGAAAATTAGTTCACGTAAAGAATGGAGAGCTCGTTTTCCACTTCTTTCTCTCATGTATATACTTCATAGAGAACCACAGATGCAGTCAGCTTTACAGTCAATTAATTGGGGGATGAGGTCTGAAGGGAGGAACAGACTATTCCACGTGAACAAATGCAGTTATATCAATGAAAAAAATCTTTCCTTGATAGTCACATGATCTAGGCTACGGAGGCAGTGGGTCAAGGAAGTGACAATTGGTTGTGGAATTGTTTTTGGATTCATAAACACACACACAACTATGTATTCATTTAATTTTTATGCTAACTTTCAACCACATTGCTACATTTAAAATATGTGTATTTTCCTTCATATTAATAGTAGCAATGGCTTGGTTGAGGATTAGAAACACTTTGAGAGTATTCTTTTTCTCACCAGATCAAATTTCATATCTTAACCAACATGTATGGACTTAAAATTCCTTTTCGTTTTTACATATTGATGAGAAATAACGACACACAAACCATTTATTAAGCAGAATTTTATGCCTGAGGAAGGATTGGGAAGAAGATTGCTGAGGGATTTGAATTTAGTGGCAAAATGGGGCAGTGTGAAAACTAATCTAATCTTAATATTTAGGCAGTATTTCTCTCCCGGGCAAGTTATTCATCTGAGAAACAACACAGCCACCCTAAAGAGAAAGATGAGCTGTGAGGCATGATTCTGTGCCCAGTCATGTGTAACAAGCCATGTCCCACTGCAGAAATAGACTCAGATTCTTCTAGAAGTCCTCAACTTTTTAACTCTTTGGTCTCAAACAACATACCAGAGACACTCAGGAGACATTATGATGACACTCCAGAGCATGGAATGTGTTCCCTACCCTTCTTTTCTATGTCATTGAGCTATGAAAAAACAATGGGTTGGTTTGAAAAACAAGTTATCCCAAACGTAGCTCTGTGAGAAAGGATGGGGAAAGGCATCTGTGTTTAAAAGGGGTGGGAGAATCTTTGCAAGTTCTGCCTAGTAGTAAGAACACTGAAAGATAATGTAACTGGAAGTAGGTCTTAAGCACCTTTCTTCTGACTAGCTGAGTATACAAATGCTTCAACCCTGGAATTCCAACTCCTTAATGATAAAATGAACTCATATCTCTCTTTAACTTGTTAGGACTACACCGGGCATCTTTCTTAGTATGTAGCTTAATGTGTGGTACACAATAGACACTCAAAATAAAATTTGAAAAATTAATAATTTGGATCTTTTGGATGCTGCTAGGATTTCTATAACATGTTAGAGTACTCTAATTATTTCTAGCATAATTCAAAAAACATTCCTTCCCTTTACAGCATGACATTACTTTAGATAGAATTCAAACCTATTTAAATACCCTCTTGTAGTAAGTTGGTCTGTAGGTTGCGGTCAGCTACGGTTAGGCAGAAAAATATTTAAAATTATAAATACATTGTGAGGGGAATTTTCCTGTTATCAGAGTTCTGATACACGACACATTTATTTCCATAGATTCTTGTCCACAGCAGGCTCCGAGAGATGAATGGGAAAGAAATAGCTTGTAAAAACTATAGATAGTAAGCTCATGGAACCAGCCCATTTATGTACTTATTTCTTTCACTTTGCTAGAACCCACTACCACCAAAAATAAACCTTAGAGAATAAATGGTGCATTTTGAGTGTATCCTAACAAGAGCAATATAAAAATAATTCAGAATCAACCATGTGATTATGTGCATTTATTCCAACCTTCCATTACTAAAGATAACAAGATGAATAGTAAAATGTGAACTTTAACAATCCTATAATTACAGCCACTGAACCATATATTATTGAAAGGATTGTGCAAAATCCAGATGCAAAAGAATCAACTTGGTATGTAAATAGAAATGGAACAGTAAAATAGTCAAGTGATGAAGAAGTAATGTAGAAAGCTAAATCACTTTCCAGCACTGCTTATTGCCATGTTTTCATTTCTTTAACAAATACTCAGTTTATTTTTACAATTTTGCCACACTTTTTACAATTATATATTGCTTGGTAGCTATAACCAGCTCAGTCAAATATTTAGGGAATTTTTTTTCCTGAAATGTAAATAGAATGGATAGAGTGTTTTCCATGAGCATTTTGTGTAATGAGGGCAATAATATATACCTTACTAGTACACAAATTAAGAATTTGTGTATTTTCTTAGAAGGTGCAAATCCCAGTAATAACCACTACACTTATAAGAGGCTAAGTATTTGTCTGTATGAGAAGGAACACGCCAAGCCAGAATTCAACAAGAGCATCTCTCATCAGTAGATGGTTTGGGATTAGCTGAGAGCAATTTAGGGTGTTGGTGACATGTGTCAGAGTCATAGAATTGGGATGGGGGGAGTCAACTTACTTTTTTGAAATGGAGAAAACTCAAGGTCTCTTTTTATATTTGTTAGGAATGGTATCTTAAAGGATACAGTGAAAAGATTTTCTTTTTTAAAATAGAATTAGATCACAGTTAATATTCAATTTTATCTGCAAATAAGAAAGTGATATGCATGATAAAGGAAACACAAAACAATAACAGCAGTGGTCTATATTATGATTGAAATAAATGATACATGGGGTTTCTCTGTGTGGGATGGTGGGTAAAATCAAGAATTTATAATGTTTATCTCCCTAATAATATCTGATTTAAGCTAATATTAAAATCATTCCTATATCCAAATGTACCTGGACTAACCAAAATCACTAGAAGATAATATAGAATAAAAATATCACATTGCATGCTCAATTATATGGACATTCATGAGATGTGTCTATCTGTTCTTTTTACAGTGGGAAAAAAATGATCCAGGCATATTTAAGTATAACCTCTGTGTGGTTTCATTGCTTTCAGTTTTCCTACGTGAGATTATAAAATACAACAAATTAATAAATTGCATGTGTCTCCTTGGCTAAAAGCTTTTGCAGGATAGAATCTGACCTTGGAAATTATTTTTATTGGCTCACAAGGAATGATGAAGTGTTTTATGGATAAGGATGAGCTGCAGAGGGGAATGGCATAAGAACAATCTTTACATGCCAGAATTTATAAGTCTTGTCAATCTTTGAGAAACAGGCATTGCTTTACTCAAAACTGTTCCCTTTGCAAAACAGTAGCAGCAGCTCTCTGCCCACCTGTGCCTATGCAGGTGTCTCTGTCTGGTTCTTTCTCTTTTCCTCATAAAACTGTCCTTTTCAAATGGAAAAAAAAAAAAAAGGAACCCTTTAAAGGGCATTTGGAACCTGTTTTCAAAATATAAACAACCCACACTTCAATATAGTGTTTTTTGTATCAAACAATGTGTGTTTATTTTTTTTGCCTTTAGAAGCATGATGAACTGGTCCTCTCTACATGTATGTGTCCTAAGTACATGTACACAAGTTTGATTAAACTTACAAAAAAGTACTGTAAACCCTACAAAAAAGGACCATGTAGATTAACAAACTAATTGTTCCTTACGCAAAAAGTATGTCTAAAAACTATTTAGTTGACTGATTCTAAAGGGTCAATCATTTTGTTGACTTTTCCTTGCTTATGTTCTCCTAAAAAAGTTTCCCTTATAAACAGTCCATATAAAATTCAACTAGTTTTATGTAGTGTATACTTTAAATGGAATCAAAATGACAGCTACAAAAAAGATGAGAATATAGTGTGTGCGTGTGTTTTCCCCAAAATGTATGGGCAATATCATTACGAGGACTATACATGACATTTCTTCCCATAAAACGAAAGGTTTCACTGCTGTCCTGGGTTCCATGCTGATCACCAGTAGACCTTATGCCCTCTAGAGAATACAAGATACTAGCAAGTGAGAAGAACTATTTCCCATCTTGATCTATTCAAGATCAAACTTGATATGACCACATGAGTTAGTTTCTCTTAGATGAGACACAGCTAAAATCATTCTTTCACCATATCTCAAGGGGTAACATTTACTTGAATTAAACAGATATAAAACTAACTTGCTTGTCACTTGAATTAGGGGTCATCAAGCATGATACCAGGGCCATTTCTGGTTTAAAACTATGGATATGCAAATAGCCTTTCCTAGAGAACCATCTAAAAGAAACAGTCCACTGTCTGCCAGAAGGAAGACTCATGTGCTGTTACCCTCACATTCTGTGAGCTTTCATTCTGTATTATATAAAACAGAATGTTGGAAGTAAATCATTGTCTACACCCATCTGCCTAAAGATTTAAAAAACAAACAAAAAGACCACGTGGGCAATAGCTCCCTGAAAAGAGGGACTATGGAGTCACCAGCTGGGCCTTCTGAAGTGATAGTAAAGTCCATTTGACTCACTGTATTCTTTTCCCACTGCATGATGTTAATCCAGAACAGTTAGGAAATCATTTATTTAATATTGATATGTTTCTCACATTAGTTGAGATAAATTACACGAAGCTTCGTTAGCTAAAATAATTTCTGATTCCTTGTATGGTTTGGGAGAAGCTATTAAATTTTTGGAATCTGGGGGTCTTTGGTCTATTAAACAGAGTAACACCTGCTTGCAGGATTCTTCCAAGGATTAAGCACAATGCCTATGTATTATTCTCAAGTATCTGACATAGAGTTTAGAACATATTAGCCTGTTTAACAAAGTTAGCTATTCTTGTTAAATATACTTTATACCTAAGTGTGAGTGAATTTAAGTCACTCTCAGTAACAAATTTTTAATTGAAAAGAGGAATTTTGTGAAAAAGAGGTTCATTTAGGAACCTAATGGAAACTAAGAGCTGGCCTCAAATTGAAATCTAGCCATGGTGATGAAAAACAAGGATTTGGGAGTAAAAAAATCTCAGAAAATCTTTCTGGACAGGTTATTTGACCAAAGCTTCCATTTCTTCTTCTGTAAAACAGATTACAACAGCCATCTTATTCTAATATGGACTAAATGAAAGAATGTGTGTAAAACAGATACAGAGTGTCTCTCAAAGTAACTATAAACTGGAGCTATTCTGCCTCAACAAATAGTGGAGAGAGAAGTGACAACATGTCTAAGGGAGACCAGGAAAGACCTCTGTCACTACGCAATATTTGTCTTACCTGTCTGATTAACACTGAGTTATTGGACAATGATGAAAGAGTGTGAGAGAGTCAAAGGGGCCGAGAAACCAATGTGTAAGCTCTATATTTGGAAAGCATGTTGAAATCTAAACAGGAGGGCATAGAGAACCATGGGTGACTGTGGCCAGCAATGCAGTTATAGAGATATCTTAACTGACTGCCACTGCGTCCTTTATCAATGTGCTCTGTCTTCAAGATTTGGTCATGTTCTTGCTCAAGTGCTCTTATCTGACTCAAATTTCCATTTTTCCAAAAGACGTAAGAAATTAAACTAGACACAGACACTATCAAGCAAACTGATTAAAGTGAGAAGGATCATACATAATTTGAAAAGAGAAAATTGTGAGATGACATCGGTCTAGATTTTACGCTGAGATTTTATTAAAGAAACACTGGCTCAAGTGGTAGTGTTGCCACAAGCATCAAGAGAATAAATGGGTTCAAACTGCTATAGGACTTAAGTAGGATATTAGGAAAAATCTTGTATAATCAAAGTTTTGAAGCTGGTATCAATTTAGAACAGAGGTAGAAAGTTGGGGAGATGACCTCTATTGTTCTATACAAATTCTTTTAACATAACCTTGTGAATTTTTATGCTATAATGTATCATATTAATCTCGATCATTCAAGCAAGAAATCTAAAGGCACATATAAGTGAGCTGACAGACACAAAATCATGAGTCATTCACTTAGTGGTTAAGCCAGAAATGGAACTTACATCATTTCAGCTGATAAATCTTTTCCTCCACAAGCTTTCCTTGATGACCAGGACAAGAAAAATTCCACTCTTACTCCAATTAATGTTCTTATAAGATTCCCATTCACCTTTTCATTGGTACTATCCTAATAGTTTTAGTCTCATTCCATCCACTGGGTTGTGTAACCTTTGCCTTTCATGTGTTTCAAGAAACCCTTCTTTATAAAGTACATATTCCAGGTAGCACACGTAGTAAAAGATTTGTGAGACACTGTAGACATTTCATAGACTTTGCCAAGTTCTTCATAATACTGAAGTCACTACCAATCATCTCTCCCATAAAACTATGCAATGAATAACTGACATCCTCCTTGACATAGAAGCCACAATATAATGGGCTGAAGGATTCATCAAATACTCTACTTCTGAAGTCCATACTATATTTCCCTATAAATCCACAGCTTTCTAATTGGTCTGTCCTTTTATCCAGGCTTGTTCTATTGTAGCCAGCTTTGATTATTAAATTCTCTGCCTATTTCTGAAACTTTCCACATCATCATATCAGCTCACCATTGAAATGTTATACTATTTTCAAAACAACCTTTCTTTCCTTTGCTCACACATTTTTTTGTTTTTTACCTTAATACTTTCTGTTACAATGTTACTGAATTACTCCTATTCTTTATTTACCCAGGCTATGGAAGGAGGAACAAGGTAATACTCAAGGATTTCTGGAGACCAGGCACTTTATTTCCAATTCATATGCATATGGACCCAGATACAGACTTTCTCCAAAAATCTGGGCCTCCAACAAAGGCTAGGAGTTCCTTTTATACTTCACACTATCTCAGCTACAGAATTGCATGTTTTACAACTAATTCCTAGGGAAAAAGGGGATTTTACAGGGAAATAATTTGCAGAGGACAAAGACAAGCCTGACCTGTTATCTTGACCCTTTGAAATGCATCTCTGTTTAGGAGTGCTGGGACCTGGCCTTGAATCTAACTTGTTAACTGGGCCTGCATTGGTATGTCAATTGTTCTTAGAGTAAACTCTGACTGAGGAAGTGTGTTTCATATCCATTTGTCTACCAACATTTCTTCCACAATACCAATTCCATTGTCATAAGGTATTTTTCATATATATTGGCCTGAATATGACTATACAAAATAAATTTCTTGGCAGACAATTTGACAGATGTGGTGGCCTTTTGATGTAATTATTTTTCCTTAATTCTCAGAAATGGAATCCACAAAGATTTAACCCAAGCAAATTCACTAGTGAGAAAGGCTGATTCAATGAAATGAATGATTGGTATCTTCATACAAAGTGATTTTTAGTTTTAAATTAATATGATTTGTCTCCTACTCAAACTCTTGTGGGCAATGTTGCTAGAAGGGAAATTTTTTAAAGTGGTTTTTTGTTTTGTTTTGTTTTGTTTTGGGCAGGGGGAGAGGGGAGTTTTTTTTCATGCATATCTTCTAATAGAGGTTCAAATATGCAGGAGATGGTCAAATACACAGTTCATCAGATAATGTCACTGGAGTCCACACATTAACTCATTACTCATTGATCAATCAATAGGAATTGCTAAGAGGCTATACTAAGTATTGACTCAGTAAGAGTCAAACCACTGAACTCAAAATATCATGCTAGGTGAAAATAATGGTACATCAAGAAAGGATTTAAGTTTCTTTTTTTTTTTTAAGATTTATTTATTTATGCATACAAGCACTGGGGTACAGGCCAGAGGTGTGTGGGGGGGGGGGGGTGAGAGGATTCACCACAGAGAGTAGGGAGCAGAACAGGCAGATCAACCGAAGTACACTGCTGAGGGGAGCAGTGGGCACAGCAGGAAAAGTCTGCTGTGTCCTGTGGGTCCCCTATCTGGCCGGCAGCAGGGATCGAACTCGTGCTGCAGTGGCTATGATTTGCTTCACAGTGCGTTGCTTAACACACTGCACCACCAGGGAGGCCCAGAATTTAAGTTTCTTAAAGCAAAACTGAGGAAGACAAGTTTTCCTTTGACTAGACAGTGCTCATTAAAAATCGATGTACCTCCCTGGTGGCACAAGGGGTTAAATCTCAGCACTATGAAGCTATCAATAGCCACTGCAGCAAGAGTTGGCTCCCTGGCAGGGAGGTGACCCACATGCTGCAGCAGACCTCTCCTGTCTCACCCATTGCTCCCCTTAGCAGTGTATTTCAGTCAGTCTGCCTGTTCTGCTCCCCACTCTGTCTCTGATGAATCCTTTCACCACCACCCTTTCCCACATTTCTCTGGCCTACATCCCAGTTCTTATATGCATAAATAAAAATAAATAAATCTTTAAAACACTGGTGAATATTTATAGACTGAACACCAATTACCAATCCAAGCAGCGAGTAGATGCTTAATAAATAGCTAAGAGAGTACTGCAATTTTATTTCCGTGACTAAGGAAAAATGAACCCATAAAGTAGTCCACCCAAACCTCTTAATTTCTTCTAAGCAAACTCTGTCATGCAGTCAATAAATTTCTAACCTGAGGTATTTAAGACACAGGCAATGTTCCCTTACTGTGTCCCCCATAGGAACCCTGTTCCCACATGTGCCTTTATTATCAAAGTCTGTGTTTTGCAAAGCTCCATAAAAGTTGAGGCAATAATGTCTCAAGTGATGATGTAAATTTTTGGAAATCCAGAGTTTTTCACTACCATATATCCAACAGCTATGTGAGAATGTTCAAAATCAACCTACAACCTTATTTCAGAACATATATTTTCAAACATTAGAGGAAGGAGCAAGACGGGGTTCCCCTTCTTGCTCCTCTTCCCATAGTGGGGAGATTTCTCAAGTCCTGCATCTACCACTTGCTAGTTCAATGAACACTAATTCTAGGAAACAGAAGGTTACTGGGGAGGCTATTAAATTTATCCATTTCCCAGTTTTTCCATCTATGAAATGAGGATGTTGAATATATGTTAGGTTATTTATAAGGAATAAAACAAAAATAATGCAAGTAAACTTCTTGGCATCATTCCTGGCATGAATTAAGTGCACAATAAATGCTCTTATTTTTATCTCCTTCTCCACATTTTCCTTTTTCCCAGTGTGACATGACAAAAAAGGACACTGAAGCAGGAGCTGAAAATTCTGAGTTCTTGTTCTTGGTCCCAGACAACTGTTCTCTTCATCCTTTCCATGCATATATAGAGAAAGATAAACAAAACTTTTTAAACATTGCTACTAGAAAATCTGAAACTCCACATGAGGCTCTCACCCACTCTCTACTGGGGAGATCAGGCAGCAAAGGACACCTCACCTCGTTTTCCCTTCTGCTGTGCTTATCTTTCTCTCTGATCTTAAGATTCTTTAAAAACTAGAGCTCTCTGGGTTTTCTGGTAGAGTGATACCGATGTTGGTGAGTGAAGTTACCATGATCAATGCTGCTGCTGTTGCTATCTCTCACCCTGATAGTCACCATGGGTTCTTGTCTCGTGAAGCCATAGAAAGAAATTCGCAGACTTTTTAGATAAGTAAGCAAAGAGAAGCAAACTTTGTCTTGGAAATTAAAGAAAAGATTATTTAGGAAAAAAAAAAAAAAAAGAAAAGTGAAAACTAAAGACTCCCACTTGTATGGTACCTGGGAGGGGCAAAGACAGCCAAGGTGGAATTGAACCTTAGGGACTATATGTCTTCTTTCCCTAATCATTCTAAAACATCACTAGTCTTTCTGTGATTGGTTATTTCTTGATGGTCCCACTTAACTTACTACTATATCTGGAATCTTGAGTGCCTGGAATCTCCTTAGTTTACATCTATTTCTCCTCTTTGCTTTTGAATTCTCTAGTCCTCTTTTTAGAAGTTTGCATTTCCCATCACCTGGTGCCTTCTTTCCTTTTGTTTCAAAACTTAACTGAAAGGTCACCCAGGCCCCTCACCCAGGCCCCCCAGGGCAGCAGTTCCTAGAAGCCATCAATGACAAAATAAGCTGGTGAGGGTTAGTTGCTCTTGATATGGTGCAGGGCAACATGTGACTCACCATGGCTCAGTTCCAGTGGAATGTGGCCCAGCAATGAGGTGGGACCTGAACAAAACCTGCGGGCTTTGATATGGATCACCACCAACAGACAAATTCTTCCCACCAAAACCTTCCGGTCAGAAGGAACTTCAAAATTTTCTACTCCAAAGTACCCTGCCTATAAACAACCCCCCCACCCCTGCAGCCTGTAACATGGATGCAACTTCTCCAACCCCCATGTTGGGGATGGGGGAACCTCGCCCAGGGGCAAAATAAAGGTTCCTGCTGGTCAGAAACATGGCCTGGCTCTTTCCTCTCTCTCTCTCTCTCTCTCTCTCTCTCTCTCTCTCTCTCTCTCTCTCTCTCTCGTTCTCTTGTCCAACCATGACAAAACCTTTCATTAACTATTCTGGGGTCTCACCTACCTATGTTTATCTCCCTAAAGCTGCCTAATTATTTCTAGCTTGCCCTAGGCCTCAATACATTGTAATAAATAAAGTGTGAAGAACATGAAGAAAATGTAAATAAGAGGTGCCCAAAATTAGTGATCTAAGAAAGAAAGAAGACAGGATGAAGAGAGAGGTTTAAATCAAAGTAACTCCTTGACAAATAATTTACCATAGATCTGTTTCTTATCCCAAGAATCCCAGGACTAAACTCTGTTAGTTGTTAATCAGTTTCTACACTTGTCTGAAAGCTCTTAAGATGTGGGACACTGGCTGATTCATTCTGAATCATTTTTATCAGGTTATAGTACAGTCCCTGTTGCACAGATGTTTAATAAACAGTTGTTGAGCAAAACTCAGTTATATGCTATAATAGATATATCATATATATTACACAGCAATATATATATCATCTGAAAGTGGTCTGATTTTAACTACCATCATGAAAATATCTTATGAATTTTAAGACAAATTACGTGTATGAAAATTTAAAGGCACTTTTGAAAAGTCCATTCTAAATTCAAGTTATTAGTGCTCTTTATGACCAAACACATAATGTCTATGCAAGATGTTTTCATAGATAAAACTCTTCTATGGCAAGAGGACAAACACAAAGAAGATAAACAAAGCTTGTCTTCTCTAATGACTCAGCAGATAAATATGTTTGGGGTAAGGAATAAAAAAATAAACATCAGCATCTTTCAAAGGCAAGGCTTTTTCTCTGGGTACTTTCCCATTAGCTGGACCACGTAGAAATGCTGTACTTTTCCTTATTCTCTGTTCTCTGCTCTCACTTTAGGCTGCAGTGGAGTCACTGCCAGAAATGAAGAAGCCAAAGAAAACTCTGAGAACTCAATCGTCCTATTCTTCGCATGATTCCCTCCTCCCCAGTTCAGTCACAGTCAGGGGAAGGACCCCACACTTTAAGCCCACCTACTAAACTGTGCTATTCCATTTTTTTGTTTCACAGCATAACTATTTAGCTACTGTTGTAGGAGGAGAAACTAAAGAGATTCTCTGACAGAACATCGTCTGTTTTGGACTTCACTTCAGTAAAATGTCTTATATTAAGGGTCATGAAAAATGCAACTTCTTCCTGGGCACTATATTTATAGGTTGCTGGAGTTTCCCATTTTTGAATGGCAGGGATACTGTGAAGGGAAAGGTTCTCTGCTAATTTATTTCAGCAAATTGAATTTTCAGTAGCTGAAGAACCCACATTTAGCACCTGCAGATCTATGTATTTTTGGAACAAGAAGTAAATTTTAAATGCCATCATTCTAATGAAATGTTCAATTTGTAATATAAACATATATAAAAGTGATACATTTTTTTGAGAACTCTCTTGCACTTAGTTTCTCTGAATATTTGATTTTTACCTGATCAAGTCATTAAAAATGCAATTATTATGCATTTACAAAGAGACTATCATTATTTTCTCTTCCATTTGGCTTGGTATAAGCTTATACCATTTCCTAAATTTGTGATTGATTTCATACGCATACTTTGGCATTATAGAACCCTCCCTTGTAAAGTTCAAATCATGAAAACATTTGCCTTTAGTTCTGAGTGATATAACCAATTTCCAGGCACAAGGGAGACATCTATCTGGCATTCAAAAAAAAACTCAAACATTTAGAAATACATATGTAGTATATATTCATCATGAAAGATGGGCTAAGGGTTTCTACTTTTCTTCTGTCTGTATTTGGTGTCTAATCAACTATCACCGAATTTCCAATTGGGTCATTAGAACCATTGAAAGCAATCAAGAACAGAAAGGAGGATGCTTTAGGACACTTTAACTATCATTTTCAGCAGAATTATGGCAGACAGTAAGAAGAGCAAGAAATGGAGAGAAATCAAGTAAATTGAAGCAACAAATGACAGCCTGTTGAAAATGAAAAAAAATAAGAGGAAGAAACAATGTGAACCATAGAGTCAGGGCCACAGCACAAATAGAGAGACACCCCCCGCTGAGAACCTGCTTCCTGATTGCTGACTTTCTTCTCCAGAGTTGTACCCCAAGCAGCCATTATTCTCCTCATCTGCTAAAGAGAAGATGTCAAAATGATAGATGGCTAGCTCACTGTATCACCATTTCCCTATAGTCACCAAACCCATTATCAACAGATAAACCTGTGCCAGGATAAATTCTTTATCAGAATATGGGCAAGGAAGAGTTCAGAATGGTGTTAGATTTAACAGAATTTTATTGTCACAAGATCCTGAAAGCAATTGAAAACCACTAAGATATTCTATGCAGGAGGTGGAATCAAAATATCATTCTTCCAATCTGTGTGAATTGGTGCTCTAACAAATATTGCTTTGAAATAAGGCAAAATGATGTTGTTAAAGGAATGATTTATCTTCAGTTTTCTCCTCTTTGGATATTTTTTTAAAGAAAGTAAGAGGGAAGGTAAGATACCACTTAAGACAGTGGCAAATGAGAAGAATTCTTTTAACTGGAGCTGTTCTGAACACACATGGCTGTTCTTTCAGTTAGTCTTCTGCCCCCACAGGGAGCATAATACTAATTATAGCTATCAAATTGGAAGGGGAAAGATGAGGGAGAATATGTAGAGACATTTTAATGTTAGTATCAATTGAACTGAGACATAGCTTCTGACAGATACTTCAATCTAAATGAGTCAGACTGCTCTAGGAAATACTAAAAAGATGATTCCAAATAGTTCTCACCATTTCCATCTATTAGATACGTCTGAAAATAGGTCCTTTGGGTTTTTATCTACTGCCCTAATCCAAACCTTGTTCTGCTAAGACACCTAAAATGGGAAGACCGTTCTGCATCTTTGTAAAATAAAGGCAGCTGCCTTTTAAATTGGTAATTTGGTTATGAGAACACTAACACAGTTGCTGGTTGCTCTACCTGTGCTTAGTTGCTATGTACTCAGCCCAGTTTCAGATGGACTGATGAACTCCAACCCCACTGTCTTTATCTTCCTGGACACGCTGGGAAATGACTTCTAGCGTCTGTCTCACATAATCTCCCCTTTATTTCCCAATTCCTTTGCGATAACCTCAGTTTTCTCTCAGAATCTCTAAGGTATATTTTACCACGGAGCATTGGGTCTACTTTGTGTTTGGGGGTAAATTATTTAGCAGATCCTTGTTCATATTGTTTGCAACTATTTGATGTCTATTTTCTAGATTTTAGTATTTAGATTAGATATATCTATTTCTCCCAGCATTTGAACAATTTTCTATTTTAAAGTATTTTGTTGTATTTTTAAAAAGATTTATTTATTTATGCATACAAGAACTGGGGTACAGGCCACAGGTGCAGGTGAGAGGAGTCACCAGAGACAGAGTAGCAAGCAGAACAGGCATTTCTACTGAAATGCACTGCTGAGGGGAGCAGCAAATGAGATAGGGGAGGTCTGCTGCACCATGTGGGTCACCTCCCTGGCCAGGGATCAAACTTGTGTTGCAGTGGCTACAGAGAGCTTCATAGCGCTGTGCCTTACTTAACCCCTTGTGCCACCAAGGAGGGCCCAAGCATTATTATTTTTTTTTTATTGAGGTAAATTGGTTTATAAAACTGTATACTGTTTAGAGGTATAGGTTCATACCTCTTCAGATATATGTTTCCACAGCACACCCACCACTCAAAGCACCATTTCTTTTTATGTCATTCATATGGTTGGTAGTCAAATAAAATTGACAATTTGATTTCATTATTGAGATTAACTAGTACTATTCCAAAGAGGAGAGACAAATGATCCCAAAGAAGTCTAGTGAACCAAATAATAAATTTAATTTTGTTATTTAAGAAATTTCCTTTACAGTAGAAATTATGGTGCAAAATATATACTCTTTGTCCTTAGTGTCTTAGCAGTTGTGAAGTGACTGAAAGTTTAAAATTAGATCACTATAATGCAAAGCCTTAAATTTTAGCCTTATCATACTCAATCCTATTATTTCAACTTTTGGGTTCTTATAATCTTGAGATCTACAACCCAAGTGAAAACATATTGTTCCCTTTCATTTCGTCACTGCTCTCACAGTTCTCAGTCAACATCTGACATCTTGTTGTGTTAAATATGACACATTTAGTGACATTCCTTTGACCTGCAATTTAGCTTCTCTGGAATAAGATTCCCTCTGTCAGTTTTATGGTGAGGTGTAGGGGTATGGGATGGGAGTGGATGTTAAGGGAGAGAAGGAAGTGTTTTATTAACTGCAAGCAAGGCAGTCAGCTGGACACATGAACTGAATCAGATAAAACTTGGGGAACTGGATATGTAAAACTGAGAGAAAAGAAATTTAGGTTTAAGATAGTTTTACACCAGTAAGCTAGCACTAGCTACTATCATTTATTAAATACATAGGTGCATTAAGTTTTATCGGAGAGGTGAAATGAGAGCAAATGGCTCCTTTCCTAGAACCTCATTAACACTTTCAGGCCATTTAGCATATTACTTCTGCGAAGTAATATGTCTGTAATCAAATGACCCTCCAAAGAAGACTGTGTACTCTTCACAGTATGATCACGGCTATCAACTTTAAGCACACATATACAGCTGATCCCTCTTCCTCACTCATATTTAAAAGACCACGATTTGCATGATATCCTTTTTTACATTTGACCACACTCCAAATGCTTATAATGATCACTATCATTTATTGAGCAACTACTCAATAGTTGGCTCAGATTTTTCCCAAATTTTCCTTCTCGTCATAGCTGCCTCATAATATAGGCACACCTCCATTTCTATTGATAGATAAGGAAACTAAGATTTGAGAAGAGATTAGATAAATTAGTCAAGGTCACACCACTTGATAAATGTACAGCCTCATGAATGTTTCTCAGATCTGTTTAATTTGCCTGCTTATCGAGGAAAAATAGTTTAGTCATCAACTTTTTAATATAACCTTCAAAAATCTAGTGGCAAGTCAAGGTTATATCTTTACCTCTGTAATGCTGGCTTATAGTGTTTAATAGATGCTTAATAAAAAATGTAGAATGAAAAAATATATAGCACTTTCAGCGACAAGAAAAAGAATGTTAAAGATGTTTACTCTGATAAGAGGAATAACTTTCTTTTGCTCCAATACAGGAATTATAAACAGTCTAATAAGAAAACACAGGTATAAATCTACATTCCATGTAGATATCTAAACTGCTACAGGCAAGCTGACCACAAACTGCACTGTGATGGTAATTATTTGAGAAAATGACTATTCTAAAACACATCTCATTACTTTTTCACAATGTCCATCCAGAGGAAAACTATATACAAAATAACTCTGGAGGGAATCACTCTTGCAAGCCAGTTACTTAAAAATTGGCAAGAACAGTCACTCTACCCTGATTCTGAAGGTGACTTCCACTGAGCAGAAACATGGAAAAATACTTTATTTCTTTGTAAAGCAACCAGAATTAAAGAGAACAGATATGCATTTAGAAGAGTTGTGTCTTTGCTACTTAAAACCGAAACACTTGGAAAATAAAAATAGACAGTTGGCATTTTCAATTATGAAACTAATACAAATGTTCTTTCATTGAGTCTAAAACAATTATGAAAAGAATTATACACTAAATATATGTGGCTATTTAACGTTATGCCAAGATTCAAGGTGGTATATTAAATATACATTAGTGTATTGTGGGAATTATAACTAGCCTGTGTCCACCTCCGATTAACTTCTGTATCAAATGACTTTTTCCTTTTGCCCGACTTAAGGAAAATAGTAACATAGATTTTTTTCCCTCTCTCTAGTCTCATCATTAACTTATGGTAAGAGTGATGGTCAGGGGCCTCCCTGGTGGTGCAAGGGATTGAGCACCTCACTGTAGGGCTTCTGCGGCCACTGCAGCACAAGTTTAATCCCTGGCCAGGGAGAAGACCCACATGGAACAGCAGACCTCTCTTGCCTTGCCTGCTGCTCCCTGCAGCAGTGAATTTCAGTCAGTCTGCCTGTTCTGCTCCCCTCTCTGTCTCTGGTAAATCTTATCTCTCTCTCTCTCTCTCTCTCTCTCACACACACACACACACACACGCCCGTGACTCTGGCGTGTACCTCAGCTCTTATATAAATTAATCAATGAATAAATAAATAAAAATATTTAAAAAAAAAGAGTTATGGTCAGACAGACAGTTCAATAAGGATGATGGACAGTTTGGGGAAGGGGCTCACTAATATAATATTAGCAAAACCAAAATTTATCTACACTAAAAGAGCCCCATAGATACTATTCCTTCTTTCAGTGTAGTTCCTTTAAAAAGTCTTTAGCTTTTTGTTCCCTGGCCATTTTGAACACAGAGGGACAGCCTTTCCCATTATTTTTGTTTAATTTGAAGGAAATGCCAGGGCTTGACTTGTAGGTGATGAAAGTAGAAGGCCTCACCTCCCAAAGGCCTTTGCTCATTTTAAGAATAACTGATGTATTGTGGATAGTTAATGTCAGAACAACCATCACACAGTACCCTGTGTATCTGAGACCTGAGCAAATGCTTCAAAACCAATGCACTAACTGACTTCGAAACCCACTGCCCCTGTCATTAACCTCCATCCCCGCTTTGTGTGGAAGAAATGCTCCTGTGGAAGTTGAGCTAGAGAATGGGAGTAAGGATCAAAGAAAAAGAAAAGAAAACCCCCCTGACATGACAAACAAAATAGGAAATCTTAAAGCAGAGGATGCAAAGTTAAAAATATAACCTGTCAATTACAGCCTGATATTTACATTTATGGTAACACCTGGGGTTAAAATGGTCATTTTAATCTCCACTATCCTTCTCCAAATTCACTTTTAGGGAAATAAACTGCCAGGATTTTCTTTTTCTACCATCCTAAAAATAAAGGAAGTACAATTCTCAGAAATATCAAGCTGAGGAATTTGCACGTAATCTGATAGCCTTGGGGAATAATGCTCAGTCATCTTACATGGATTTATTGAATTCTGAAGTTTGGTCGCCAAGGAGCAACTGTAAGTTTTCAAAAGAAAGGAGCCACGACTGGGCAGGTGCTTGAACCACTACAAAGAGACAGAGAGAGGATATTCAAACAGGTGACAGATCCTCCCTCCTTCAGGAGCTGTCTGCTCATCCTTCCACCATCAGTTCCTCAAGAACCAGCTAAACAGTATGTAAGTCCCTAGATATAACATCTCATTAAAAGGGGAAGTCTGTATCTCTCTATCTCTTCCATCACTGTAGCCATGTTACATGTTAATCAATACTATCAAAATTAGGAGAAACAACCCTCTCATTTTTTCCAGACATCAGTTCTCCCCCCAACCCCAGAACATGGGACTTCCTTAAAAAAAAAAAGATTTATTTTATATATAAATATATATATATATATGCATACAAGAAATTGGGGCCTAGGCCAGAGGGGTGGGAGGATTCAACAGAGAGAATAGGGAGGAGAACAGACAGATCTATTTCAATACACTGCTGAGAGGAGCAGTGGGCAAGGGAGGAGAGGTCTACTGCGCCATGTGGGTCCGTTCCCTGGTGAGGGATACTAAGGCCACAGTGGCTGTCTATAGTTTGACAGCATTGAAACTTAACCCCTGTGCCACCAGGGAGGCCTGAGGTGGGACTTTAATTGGTAAACCTGGAACAATTTGGAATAACTGATAACCTAAGACCAAACAAAGCAAACCCCTCTTCATGTGATTCAAATACATTTGTTAAGGATGTGAAACTGCTCTTTCCCTTAAATGTTTTAAAAAGAACTTTACAACAAATCACATGCATTCTAAATGTAGAAAACTATCCACATTTGCAAATGCTGCTTTTGCTCAGTCATTTCTTATACCAAGGAAACACGACAATGGGAGCCTAGGTCTCAAGATATTTTGTTGACAAGTCATTCCTATTATTTAATTCAAACATTTATACTATTAATAACATCCCATTCATAGAGCTTCACAAAAGTCAATGGTATTAATTTTTTTTTTTATTTACATTTCAGGTTTTCCACTGGCTTTGGTCCACAAGTCTTTCAGAATCAGGACATTAGGGACCTCCTTAATGGCACGAGGGGTTAAGACATAGCACTATGAAGCATCTGCAGCCAGTGCAGGACAAGTTCAATCCCCAGACAGGGAGCTGACCCATAGGGTGCAGCAGACCTCTTCTGTCTCTTCCACTGCTCCCCTCAGCAGTACATTTCAGCAATCCGCCTGTTCTGCTCCCGACTCTGTCTCTAGTGAATCCTCTCATTCCCCTACATACCCCAGTTCTTGTATGCAAATAAATCTTTAAAAAAAATCAGACATTAAATATCACAGTCAAACATGATCGAAGATTAACCCCTTTTATGTTTTCAACAACTCATTTATCAAATTGAATATATCACCAGGAGTTTTAGTTAAATGGGGTGGAGAGTAGAATAAAGACCAGCACAACAGGCAAACAAACGTCATAATCTAACAACTGGGAAGAGTTTTATGCAAACGATAAATAATAACAGATGTTTGTGAAACTTGTCCCTATCAATGTCGTTTTGCCTCCTACAATTATCTTTAACGAAGTGAGATGGTAAATGTATTTTAAGTACAAACACTCTTGGATTTCAAAGGCAGGAAGCTGTTGCATCCCATGTATGAGCCAGGGAGCAGGAGGGATGTTCTGCATTCCATGGAAAGGGAGCTCTTGAAGACAACACAGCTGGCAGCAGTAAAAAAAAAAAAAAAAAAAAAACAAAAAACAAAAAACCGATTTTGCTTTGCTCTCATAGTTCCTATAACAAGGAACTGTGCCTGCCTGAATAACACACCCTCACACGTACGCCAAACAAAGGTTGGGAAGAGAAACTAAGTGCTCAGGAGATCTTTTCCTTGAAATGGTAGGAGGTAGCAAAGAAAGTCGATTTTAATCAGGCCACCTGGGTTTAGATTAGGATAATTTAATAAAGAGGAGAGACTCCACCTAATACTGTCTTTCAAAAAAACACTTCTATTTATTATTAGATCGTGCTATGGGGGTGGAAAGAGGAGTCCTTTTAGACTAATTAGAAAGAAAATATTATCAGAACACAGTACAAAGGATAACTGAAACATGCATGAGAGTTTTATTTACCTATTATCACTGAGACATCATACCGTCATATTATGTAACATAATATATATGTGTGTGTGTGTATATATGTATATACATATATATATTTAAAGGAAAAGCCATTAACATTACAATCTGGGCAGCTCTTGTGCCCACCTGTGACTATTCAGGTGCCTCTTCTTTTCTTTCTCCTTTTCATAATAAACCTGCCCTTTTAAAATGAAAAAAAAAAAAAAAAAAAAGGACAATATTTGACCTTTGTTCCTTTACTCAGGTTTGCATGAGAATTGTAAATGTAAATTTCTGCATATGGTTAAACCAATGATTAAAAAACTAAAAACAAAACAAAAAACATAAGGGAGTACAAGTTAGTCTTGAATGAACGGAATGGAAAGGAGTACTTAAAAAAGGAAGAGAGGGGCCTCCCTGGTGGCATTAAGCACCTCATTATTGAGTTTGATCTCCCCTAGGGAGGGGACCCACATGGCGCTGCAGACCTCTTCTGCTTCACCCACTGCTCCCCTCAACAGTGTATTTCAGTCAATCCATCTGTTCTACTTTCCAATCTGTCTCTAGTGAATCCTCTCACTCCCCCCACACCTCTGACCTGCACCCCATTGCTTATATGCATAAATAAGTATTTTTTTTAAAAAAAGTTATATTAAAAAAAAGGAAGAGAGCGGGGCAGTAGATACCAAAGTATTTATAGGTAGAACAACACTATACAAATCCAGAAGTCAGGAAAACCACTGACGTTTACTGGGAGATTATTCTGTGCTTGGCACTGCGTGGGGGATTTCATCATGGTCATGAGAAGAACAAGCGTAATGGTTATGGTTACTAGAATGGCCAGCCACCAAACTTGGTGTGGGAGGAAGGGTGTTTCAGGATGCAGCACTTTCAGTGCTAGAGCCTGGAAAGTGCCAGAGGGTCAATTCAAGAATAAAATGGAATAATAAACACAAATGCTCAGCACTGCCTGCCATAGAGGAAGCCCCCATCAACCCTAAATGGCCTACATTAATGATATTACCTACAATGTTACCTAGAAATATTGACTTTTTATAATTAACTATTGTTGACATTCCAAATTTGTATCAAAATCAAACATTTAAATTAGCAGTTTTCTTTTAGCCATTAACCAAACTTAGTTTCCTTGCGCAAATAATCTGATTTCAATTTATAAAGCAAGATTCATAAAAATCATCCAAAATATATATCTATGTGATTGACCTGACTCTGCAATTTTAATCACCACAAACTAATACTCATTGACATCTTGGGTGAAATCTGGACCTGAGAAGAAAAAAACAAACACAATTTCACATACCCCCTCTGACAGAATTTAACTACAGTGTCACAGGCAGCTAAGACACTTAGAAAGATAACCCTTTGGAGACACAACACAATTTGTTTTGTTCGGTTATTCCTCAGTCATGAAATGCAGGGTGACTGTAGAAATAAAATGAGATGATACAGAAATTAGAGATCCCTCCATGATATTTTAACAACCCAGGTTCACTTTTTTCCTTCATCAGTTTCATTTTTAAACAACAAGAATAAGGTAATTAGAGAGGATAACTATCATTTCTTGAATGCCTTCCATTTTACAAACACTGTGAGAAATGGTGACTTGTATATCTGCATGTGCATGTACATGCAGGCATGTGTGTCTGCACATGCACATGTACATATACACGCATACATATGTGTGCATGCATTTGGAGCAGGAAGTACTGTCACACAAGAGGTTGCATAAAGGATCCTCATTTTGCTACAGCACCATGACTTCTTACATTTTGTGGACAGAAAACTTCTGAAAATATTGATTTTTTTCTTCAGTCATCTACATAATTATATAATTTTCAGAGTCCAAATTCACACCTTTCTGTGTGCACACACATCACTCATCTTCTATCCAAAATTCACCTCTAGTTCCTTCTGCCCATTTCCTCCTTCCCTTCATATTCCCTCTGGTAACCAGTATATTTCTCACAGAGTCTAAAACTATTTTTGCTGTGCTCTTCCATTTTTTTTTAAAATAATTTTTTGTCAATGAATGTCTAGTATTTTGGGAAAATACCATTTTGTGAATTCTATTTGCCCAATCCCCTCTAGTCACTAAACGTTTAGTCTCTTTGACATGATTTTTTTAAAGCATAATGTTTACCAGTGAATCTGAAATTTCTAAAAGACTCGTTCATAGTTGATTTCCTTGAAGAAACCTCATTGCAAGTCATTTCATGTGAAGGGACTTCTTGTATTATTTATGTTGCATCTCATTTGGGCCTTACTTCCCTCTTCTAAATTTCCTCCTGAGATTAAACATTTGACTTTTATGAGGGCACTAAAAGAACAAGAATGTGTCACTTCATTTTGGTCTGGAAACATCATAATCTTGCAATTTAATCAGACTATGTTGACAAAAACTGAGCTGTTCATAAAAACCAGCCCAACAGAAAGTCTGCATACTCTAAAAAGTCTCTTTTAAATGTGCCAGCTTTGGTCCATCATCCTATCAAAGTTGATGACCAAATTTACTCCCTAATTAAAAACTTATACTCTTCACAACATGAGGAATGGAGGATTCTGAAAAACAAATCAATCAAATAAAGGTCATTCTAAACAAAAGTAATGAAAATGACTAAAGATCCCAGATCAGAAGATAAAATGCTGAGCAAAAGGAGTTGTCTACTTATACCCAAGCTTCGGTGACAAGAGCTTCTAGTAATCAAATTAGAAAATATATGCCATCTATGTAGTAATAAATCTGACCAATAAACAGAAATCTCATCATACTGAACTATAATTATGACATTTCATGTCTTCTTGGATAGAATCCTGATTCTCAAGTCCCATGATGGGTTAAAATATTGTTTATCATTTTTACTCATGAGAAATGATGCAAATTATTTGAAACCTTCATTCCTGAAATACTAAAACAACAAAATGCCTATCTCATAGAATTGTTGTAAACACAAAGCTGTTGAGAGAGAAGGAAGTGGGGACAGGGAAGGAGGAAGAAAAAACACTCTTTTCCTTAGTAGGTACTCAATAAATGTTCATTGTTTGAATTTGAGTTTCACCTGAAACTGAAGGAAAAAAAAAATAAATAGAATCTTCTGTATTCCAAACATGTTTTCTTATTGGAATGAGCCAGAAAAATGTAATAGCCTGAGGGTTTTCAATTATTCCAAGTAGTAGCCTATATCAGGAATGGACCAAAAGTACTTAACCTTCTATCAATAGGCTATTCCAAAACAGAATTTTCTTTGATGGGTACTCAGAAGGTAAGATTTTTAGAATTTATCCAAACCAAATCAGTGTTGAGATATTTGTTTGATCACAAATACTGTAGAGCCTTGTAAGAATAAAAATAGGTGCATTTTATTTAGTAATTATCATACATCAACATTGTTAAATGTTTTACATGCACTTCCTCATTTAATATTCAAAATGATCCCTCTAAAGTAGGTAGCTCTATCCCCATTTTCCAGGTGACCAAACAAAGGCTACTAAGAGATGATGCTAGAAATTGAGTAAACACCTTGCACTCTGAGAGGTGGTATAGATAGTGTCTTATAAGTTAAAGCTACACACTCTTGAATCAAACTGTCTGAGTTCAAATCTTGACCTTCTTACTCTGCTTTCTGGTCCTTAGTTATACTGTTTGTAAAATGGAAAAAAAAAAAAAACAGTGCTCATTTCAAGGACTGTTTTAGGTTTAATTCCAGGCAAATTGCTTGAAAGACTACAAGTTCCATAGCGAACTCTTGATATATCTTGACTGATACAATTATTGGTCTAGTTCTGAAATCCAGGAGCTAAAGGCTATTAATCTTTATTCCTTTTTAACTTTCCTTCCAGAAGGTACAAATTGCTTGACCATTATATGACTCAGTAAAGGGACTAGGATTCCTTTAACATGAGCTTCTAGAGTCTACATAATGCTTTCACACATTTTATCTCAATTGATCCTAATTCTTTTTTTTTTTTAAAGATTTATTTGTTTATGCATACAAGCACTGGGGTACAGGCCAGAGGTGTAGGGGGTTGAGAGGATTCACCACAGAGAGCGGGGAGCAGAACAGGCAGATCAACAGAAGTACACTGCTGAGGGGAGCAGCGGGCAAAGCAGGAGAGGTCTGCCATACCATGTGGGCCCCCCCCCTGGCCGGCAGCAGGGATCGAACTTGTGCTGCAGTGGCTGCGATCCGCTTCGTAGTGCGTTGCTTAACCCACTGCGCCACCAGGGGAGGCCCTCAATTGATCCTAATTCTGCCGAAGGCTGTGCAACTATTAAGAGGGAGAGCTAGGCCCTGGCCCTGGGACTTCAGGCTCAAGGTGCTGTGACCTTTCTCCTACTACAAGAAAGAATTTGAGGGTTTATTCTTTGGCTCTGTCTAGTAACACAACACAAAACAACTGGTTGGAAGAATGTAATATCGAATTACACACACAGATGTTTCAGCCAGTATGAGGCCAAACATCTGGTCGATTAACTGGATACTGCATTTTTTCCCCTGACATTGGGCAATGTGGCAAATATGATTGATGTGAAAGAGAAGAAAGAAAAGCATACAGAATGAGTGGTTAACAAAAGAAATCCTTTGCTAAATAAAAGATGGCATGGACTTAGCTCTCATCACCTGTACCAGCAATTTGTTTGTGACCAACATCTATAGCCCTACTGGGGAATACAATCTCACTTAACTTGTTCTACTATTTTGACATCTCTAACTCAGAAATGTAATTTAAAACAAAGATTCATGGAGCTAATATCCTTCTTGTTTCAGACTATTAAAGAGTCTATTGTTCTCACAGTGTGGAGGGGGGTGAGAGTCTGCATGCATAAATGAGCACATGGGTGATATACTGCCTGATATAAACACTGCCCAGCTTTCAGTGAGATACCAGTGCTTATAGCATACAAACTTAAAAAAATCACTCTGTATATACACCTTATGATAAAAATTAGTCACAGTAGGTGCCTTTTCTATACGCCTAGACATACAATAATTTCCCTGGGTTGGTTACCATAGATCTGATCACATGATGCTTACTTTGTTATTATATCTAAAGCTGAAAACACTTGCCCTCTTCTAGTCATTTTTCTAGGCATGTGCAAAATAAGCCCTCTGAAGTAGGTACTACAATATTCTCATTTTGCAAAGGAGGAAACTGAGGCTGAGTGCTATTATGTGACTTGCCCCTTTTTTTGCATTTATCATGACTTAGCATTTCCACTTGCCAACAACTTACAAAAAGGTTCAATCAGGGCCAAGTGTACATAGGTTGAAAGGAGTTTTATTTAATGTGAAAGAATCTTAGAATTTTAAGACTGGAAGAGATCTTTAGAGACTCGTTAATCCAACTGTGACATTTATAGATGATAAAACCAAAGCTCATGAGGTCATGATTTGTTCAAGATTACACATTTGCCAGATTGGGAATGAGAAATCCCTGCCATAAGTATCATTTCGTTCTGCCAATACATTATTTCATGAAGGTCCGGTTAAACACAAATGTACTATCTAGAAGTGAAGAATCCATTATAATCCATTGTAACATTATCAGGGATTAGTTGGTCAGGTAGAGAAGGCAGAATCTGAAAGAAAGTTCTGATCCGGGGAGGATTTAAGGAGAGGCAGCAAAGACCATTGCTTGTGACTATCAGCTCTTTACCAAGACCTGGGTTGGAGTGCTGGTTCTAGCATTTATTACTGTGTGACCCTGAACAAGTCATTTAATTTCTTTAAGTCTCAGTTTCATTTTCTGGAACTTGAAAATAATAATAGCATGAACAACAAAGAGTTGATATCATCAGCATGAAAGAGTGGTGTGTAGTACATGATGTATGTCTTTTAAGCACTCAGTTAACGTGAACCATCACAGCTCCTGGAGAGAAAGTTGCAGAGGGGGGTCCAGGACAGCCAGAGAGCTTCGGGAAAGAGCTGAGGTAGATGGAAGATATATGGAAACAGAGATAGGTCCCTGACCTCCCACCATATGACTCAAGGCTGACTCTGATTCTAAACTCTACTAGTCTATTCTATCAAAAACTGACCAGGTCAATATCCTGAGCAACCAAAGGTATGGGCTTTGGAATATCACTTAAAACCCAAGCACACTCCCCTTCTGGCAGCATGCAGAGAATGACCTGGGCTATGCCACAAGAACACACAAACTGGAGGATGCAAAACAGGGAGGTTATAGGCTTTAATATAAAATGATAAGCTTGATGGATTGCCTTTACACCAGGCCCAAGTCAGTCCAGGATAAATCTCATTATAAATTCACTTTGCCATTTATAACTCAAACACCAGAGTTCTACAAATGACAGACGCTATTTGACTATTTGACTGAATTCCTCACAAATTGTCCTCATCCTGGGGTTTCTTAACATTCAGAATCAGGCTTATAGGGGTTTTTACCTTGTTTCATCACTACAATGAAAGCAGCGTTTCTTTTAAATATATATATATATATTTTTTCCTTTTAATTATACATATATATCTATATATCCCTACATGGAGAAGAATTCCCCCAATCAGTGTGCACTTGAATCTTTTGATTATAAAATGCTTTGCGATAACTCTGCTTATATCCTCAATTGTTTGGATTCTACAGTCCAAAGATTGGTGGAAATAGTTAACATAGATCCCATAGATTTTCGTATCCTAGTATCTGGTGAAGATTCCAGATAGCTTGTTTAATGTGAGATGCTGGCCATATTTATAGGCTGCATTCATTTGCCAGGGTTGCCCGAACTAAGTAACATTCATTAAGAGGCTTAAATGACAGAAATGTATTGTCTCAAAGTTCTAGAGGTTTGAAGCATAAAAAAATCAAGGTGTTGACAGAGTTGGTTCCTTCTGAGGCCTGTGGGGGAAAGATATGTTCCAGGCCCTTCTCTTTGTCTTATAGAGAGCTATCTCCTTCCTGAGTCTCTTCGCAATGTCTCCTATGTATATCTATATCCAAACAGTTCTTATTACAAAGAAATCTAGCACTGGTGAGTTCATTTTAACTTGACTCTCTTCTGTAAAGGCCTATCTCTAATCAAGGTCACATTCTGAGATACTAAAGGTTAGAACCTCAACATAAAAGTTTTTTGGGGGCCTGTGGACTGACTGAATTAAAGCCATAATGTGAGTTTCAGAAAAAGAGACGAAGGGGTATTTGCATTCCTTTTGCATTCTTTTTTCTTTTCACTCTCTCTTTTTTTTTTCCTTTCAAGTACAGTCTGTTCTCTGGAAAGAGGTTAGTTTATTTTTAAAGTGCTCCACTACTGCTGTCCTATGTGATGTTCATTGAAATTCTCTCTGTAACAATGTAGATTAATTTCATGGATCCAGACACCACACTCTCACGTGCTATCTAGAACCAGATCCTTCCAGCATGGACTGTCCTCTGACACACGTACCTGGAGACTGTTGTAGGAACTGCACTCTTACAACTGTTGAAGAGTATATGCAATGAGACAAGTTATGTGTGTACTCTAAATCCATAAAGCAATTTACTTCCCTCACTTTTCAGGGTAATCTACACTAATCTAAATAATGATAAATAATGATTTGCTACATCAAACGATGGAAATAAATCCATAAAAACTGACCTTATTGATCCACCATTTCAATTAAATTAAAGGCAGCATTAATCAATTCCATCAGGGAAGTGATAACACATTTTCTCCTAAGGAGTGGAGAAAACTCCTTCTGAAATATGATACAAAGCATTATGGAGTTGGGCCTAAAAAACTACAATAACCAATAATATAGAGGTTTAAGCAACTCAATTTACTTCCTTGGTGCAAGTCTAAAAGTTACAATCCCTTCCCAGTGATACAATAATCCTGGCTCATTTCCATATTGTGGTAATTGCCCTACTCTAAGTGATAAATTAAGAAGATTAACTGTAGAACTAACTACCAAAAATGTACCTAATTTAGGGAATTCCAGTTCTCTATTATCTACACTTTATCTAAATTAAAGTAAAATATCTGTCTGTGAATTAACTGGTAATAAAACATTAGAGGGAATATTCTATTTTCATCACAGTGTTGAATAAGAGTCAACTAATAATTACAAAGCCAAGACAGCATTTTTTCATGGATGGGTAATTCCAATACACCAGAATGATCTTCTGGTTCTGTTGACAATGATGGAAATACTGCAGTGAATCTCCTCTCGGCAGGATGTTGGCATTTGAAGGATTAATGGAACAAGGAAGTACAAAGGTTATGTAAAGCTTAAAAGGCCATGAAAGGAGAAAAATCTAATTGGAAAATTATATATAAAGGTTTAATTCAAATTATATGCTTAGAGATGGGCTAGAACTAAAGTGTGAAAAATTTCACTGTCACTTTGCTCTCAAAAGTTATTTTTGAATGGTATTAATGGGAGAAAAATACGTTTGCCAAAATTTGAAACCTTCTTAAGGTGGTATGATATTTTTAGCATGTATGACTCAAGGCTTCCAGGGCTTTTGTTCATCACCTTTTCCTAACAGCATTTCTGTATCAACATCAGGGAGGCTTCAAGTGCTACTGGAAAGGGAAATGCTGTCTCCTTCTAAAAACCATTCCAGATAATTGCTAAAAACCTAGAGAAAAGTGACACTGAATAATCACTTTATCACGCAGTTTAATGAGGTTTTTTTCTGAAATTCGAACAAATTAATATTTCGTTAAGATAGGAGGTACTATTTCTTTTTACTTCTTGTTTGATTTTTAGAAATCCATTTTTTTAAAGGGAGAGTTCGCTCTGAAACTTTAATAAATATAGGAAGTTGGGATATTTCTTTAATCCCAGACTAGAGGGTGAATGTAGTAAAACAAAACAAAACAAAAAATTCATAGGTACTCTTTCCTTCTCGCTCAGATGCTATTTAACTTTAAGAATCTTACTCCAATTGACATAACTCATCAACAGTTCACTGAATACCCCAGGTTTGATGCTCTTATATTCTTTTTTAAAAATTTTTTTACAGACTTTTATTTTTTTATTTAATTAATAATATTTGACATCATTTGTATTCTTATAAAATCACTTGGCATTGCCAGTGCACTAATTTAATGCCGTCTTATGTTAATGAGTGTCTATCATAGATGAGGTGCTATTTTAGGATATTAGGGATAGATTGAAAAAAGACAAATGGAAACAGAAACCTCATGGCTTTGCCACATGAAGTGTAGAGGACAGATGCTATTCATACAAATAGGTGTGAAATATTTTAGGTGAGGTAGTCAAGCAAAATCTCTACTCAGGGAATATCTGTAAATGAAATCTGAATAATGAGCCATCCACTTAAACTTAGAGGAAAAATACATTTGACATAGAAGGAACAACAGTTCCTATGATACCTTAAAGAATAAGGCAGAAGGGATTGACACAAAGGATAGAATTAAGAGCACATGACAACTAAGACTTGGGCATTCCCCAGGTCATGTAAAGACTTTCATGGGGTAAGATGGAAATTGGATGTCTGTTTACTTTAAGTGCATTGGGACATACTGTTTATTTGTTTGCAAGGAATGACTCTGCAATGTGTTTTAGAATTTAAATGATAATACTGTGTTGTTGTAAGAAGGTGCAAGGCAAGAAATAGAAGCAGGGAGATTGTTCAGGGAATGTAGTTACAGACTAGGCAAGGAGATGATACTGGTGTAGACTGGATTAATAGATCATTAGGGAGTAGTGGTCGAATCAGAGATTTATTTTAGAGGTAGAGCAGACAGATCTTGCTAAAAGGCATCATGAAGAATCTAATTGATATTAGTGTGCCTTTTCGCAAAGTCAGAATCAAGCCAAGGATGATAGCTATGTCACAAGTTCACGATCTGATAGTATACCGTCTGGTACTGAACGCAGAGTCAGTATGGAACAAATATTTGTAATAGAGTTTCTCTTACTCTTCTAAGGCAAGTAATGCCTGCTCTCTTACCACAAAGTAGGAATAATATTTTATCTACATTTCAAATCTAAATATTTTCTGCAAATGTCTGAAATATGCAATGGTGTCAGTCTCCACCAAGCAAAGCAAACAAAATTTCTCCTTACATTTCAGTCTTTTTCCTTTCTCTTAAATGCTGTAGGGACTAGGAAGAAAAGATTTTCACTGATAATCCTCTGGGTAGTCAGAACCATCAGATATTCATCCAATAGGGTGAGTTAATAAAAATAGCAAAGATACAATTAAAATGGAAAATGTTTCCCTATCTCCTTGGTGAGTAGAGGACATATCTTTTTTGTAAAAGGTTGTGACTAGCACATGGATAAATCCCATGAAGATCTATTGCACGTAGGTTGTACTCAGAATAAGGTATAATCAAATGCTACTTCCTCTATTTCTATGTATGTCTCCATGACACTTCCCTCTGAGCTATAAAAACCTTAGCTCACATTGCATTCTAAAAGTAAGATGACTTACATGTTCTATAAGAGTTTCTGTCTACTCTTTTGTTAATGATTTTCCCAATGCACCTTTTGTTATAAGAAGTTCTTTTGTTGACCTTTTATTTAAGGGGTATTTCAGTCTCAAAAATTTCCAGAGCTATTTTCAATTAAAAAACAATTTTTGGGTTGGAGCTTATTTTTCCAACCTAAATATCTTTCTCATTTTTACTACTTCAAAAGAACTTGATTAATTAGCAGTGGGAAATTCAATATATAATTGTTTTAATTAGTTCCAGATCCTTATTTATGGCATAGAGTTCAAAGTATCAAATAACCATAAGAGAAAAGTTGTAGAATCTATTATTTGAGTTCTTTCATAGAAACCATTCATAGCATTAAAAGATGAAGGAATGGAATGGTGTAGGGAAATGTTCTCTGAAAGGATGTGGCAAAAACAGGCATCGTGACTATAAGTGAATGGGGGCCGCTGACTGCATGGAACAGACTGGCTGAAGGAAGAGAGGGTCTGGCTCTTGTCCTGCTCACTCCTTCCCCAGCTGTATAAACAGGATAAGCTGAGCAGACATTTCCTGCATGGGCTCTCAACTTTCCAGCCCCTACCTGTAGGCTAGCAATATAGCTATCTCAGGGGGTTCCATGAGCTCTTTCAAGTAAAGTGGGCAAAGCACCAAAGAGAGCAGGGCACTAGGGAAAGCTAGGCTGCTGAATATTGTTTCACTTCCTGCTTTAGAATTTAATTCCCCTGATTTCCATCTGGGGACCTGTGAGGTTTGGGAGAAATTGCCCCAACTCCAGAGACAGATCACATGTTCTAATTAAATCAGACACCCCACTGGCCTATGTGATAGTTTTCAGGACAGCACTTGTGATCTAAGCCAGTGCAATCTCATTAAATTTCAAAATATTTCCCTGACACAATGGGGCAAAGATGACCTTTTTTCTTTCCATCAAATTGAAGTAAATCAGAAAGTATTAGAATACTAGAATTAGCAGCCCACAGCTGAGAAACATGAATATGTTTATGAAATAAATATCCAGTCTTCCTATAAAGTCAATATACAAAAATGCAGAGAAGAACTAAGGAAGCAAATCCACGGTGACTCATCTTGCCCTAGATCAGGTCTCGCCTGAAAGGAGCAGCATTCTTTCTAGTTACACTAGTCAGTGACTTGGTTTTGTTGATTGGGGCAATTTTAGTCAGATATGCTTTTCCTTGTACTCCAAGTCATCCTTACTAACACAGTTATATAAATCTAGAGGGGGTAACTCCTGATGGTGCAAGGGCTTAAGCACCACACTATGAAGCATCCACAGACACTGCAGCACGAGTTCCATCCCCAGTCCCCAGCCAGGGAGGTGACCCACATGACACAGCAGACCTCTTCTGTCTCACCCACTGCTCCCTTCAGCCATGTATTTCAGAAGATCTGCCTGTTCTGTTCCCCAGTCTGTCTCTGGTAGAGTATCTCCGCCCTCCATCTCTAGCCTGTACCCCAGTTCTTGTATGCATGAATAAATAAATCTTTAAAAAAAATAATAACATAAATCTAGAGGGGGTAGGGTGAGAACAAGTAGGGAAGGAGTACAAAGGACCATGATTTTGGACAATGGGTGTTTTGGTGGTGAGAGTAGTGTGGTAACACCTGAAAGGGGAAATCCTATACTTCTAAAAGACAAACAACATTGTGAATCAATAAAATAAAGTAATTCATAAAAATCTGGTGGGTTAACTCAGTTTAGGGAGACATAACTCCAAGAGTTCTCCTGGGAAAATAAGTAGAAATTCTCCATATTGAATGATTTTGAAGTATGTTTAGATTCCAGCTGCCCAAACAATTGATACACAATAGGCTCTTTTCTTGAGAAGCAAACACACTTGACAGACCTTTGCTTCCACTTTAGAGCACTCCTGTTCCAGAGCCCTGGGTAATTGCATTTGTCAGAAAGCAATATAACAAATTTGGTTCATAAAAGTGGTCAGATTCTAATATCTGCAGGGCAGA
Source organism: Galemys pyrenaicus (assembly GCA_019455555.1). Taxonomy (NCBI): domain Eukaryota; kingdom Metazoa; phylum Chordata; class Mammalia; order Eulipotyphla; family Talpidae; genus Galemys; species Galemys pyrenaicus. The sequence continues at coordinate 4,349,220 of JAGFMF010011747.1, read as the reverse complement.
CCTGGGGACTGCCCTGGGGTGCTGGCTGGTGTGGCAGCACTGGCATCTGTCTGATTCTTAGGGACTGACCATTTTAACTCAATATTGAACACTCTGGCTCTTGCTCTTGCTTTTGCCTCCTCCAGTGCATCATAGAATGAACATGAGTCTGGTCAACCAATTACTTTAAGACACAACTGGAAACCATGTTCAGGGGTGAAATGTCCCCTTACCCATAATCCCCCTCACTACCTCCAGCTACCCCTGACTGGTTATTGAGATAGGGGCAAAGTCTTCCCTTTAGCTAAAGAAAGAATATGTGCTAGTTCCAGACAAAATCCTTTTGATTGTGGCTTCTAAACTTAGGATCAAACAGTGTGGGGGGAGGGGGAGTTCCCTCACTTAATTTTGGCATCAGATTTCTATTATCCCTTTATTCAAAACCTCATTTTATTTTTGAACTTAGCTCTGCTTGCAACTTCTTGTGACACTGTCCTTTTCAGCTTTGGTTTTGTTTTGGAATTTTTCCTTTTTGCAATCTTTGGGGCGTGATTTGTATCTGCCAAACAGGTTGACGAAGCTTCATCAGACTTTCTCAGTATATGAAAACACTATACAGGTTAGTCTTCATAATGATAGAGCAGATAACTGACCACACACCACAAGCTCCTTTAGACCTGCAAATGTTATAGCGGTTATAACCAGTGCTGAAACTCTCTCTCTTGCTAACACCCAACATCATTCTTTGAATTGGAACTTCAAATGGGTTTAGATGTTTGCCTACTTCAAGTTCCCTCTACAAGAAGTGTTGCTTAAAGCAATGTTCCTCAAACTGTAACATGCATACACATCCCCTGGAGATCTTGTTAAACTGCAAATTCTGAGTCAGTGGGTCTGAAGCGAAGCCAAGATTCTGCATTTCAAACCAACTCCCAGGCTCCCACTGCCAGTCCCAAAGATCTCATTTTGAGTGGGAAGAGCTTAAAGGATTTGTAGTGTTTAGGCGTGGCCTTACAACCTGCCTCCCCATACACCTACCCACCCTTATTACAGGGGACCAGCAGGAGATGCTCTTTAAGAACTTGGTGACTTGCTCTTACAGTTCATTACCCTGAGTGCTATCTAAACAGGACTTCACTGCTCTGCCTGAACATGCTCAGAATGTATTTCCAGTTCCGGGTGGGTGTCCTACCACGGCCAGTCCTGAGGGCACCCTGTACAGGAGACAACAATTTCAAGAGTCCTTCCCAGCTGAACAACACCCAAGGTTCTCTGAAGATCCTCAGTCACCTACAAAAAGCCCTCCCTTGTAACCCAGAAAGTAAACGCTCCCATTAGTCCTCTAAAATGACCTTCACACTATTCTCATTTGAATCTATTTTCTCTGCAGCCACTATTTTTCACTTTTCCCTCACACAACTTTGAAATGTCTGAGCTTTGAGAATATAAAACACTAAAAACAACAGGCTTGTTTCTAAATCGGTGAGGGCGTGAAGAGGGCTATGGTATCTTTCAACTGCCAAAGTACTAGAATTGTGAGTTGATTAGAGAATAGAGAAAATATCATTCCAAGATCCATTTTTAAAAATTAAATAATGTTAAAGCATCCAATTTGATACAGCACCTTTCAGTATTTTGAAAACACTTTATTAACTGACGTAACCTTCATTTTCATAACATCTCAGTGAGGTTAGCACTTACTAACAGATGTTGTCAAATACCACAAATCTAATATTATCTTTAAGAATATATATGTTACTCTATAATTTGGGAGGAAAGTAGACAGGTTTTCCCTTACACCCCACAAAAATTACTCTTCTCCTCCACCCTTCACACACACACACCTAAAATTCAGAGGTCAAACCAGGAGGCTGGGAGGCGACAACCCTGATCCATTTCTCATCTCTACAGCTGTGATTTACAGACAAAATAACATAGGACAACCTAATGCTATACTATGAAGTTAGCTTTTCTCAAAACAGGACATATGAAAACACTTCAGCGAGAATTCCAAATTCCTCCTTCCAACAGCTGTCTTTAATGGTTTCACAAGACAGATTCCACATTACAAGGAATGCACACCATTTAACAACACTACTAATTATATGCACTTTACATATATTATCACATCTAATCTCCACCAGCACTTAGTGAGTTTTATCATCCCAATTTTTTCAGATAAAATGGAGCATTTCAAAATATGATAATCTTTCCAAATCACAGGGCTAGTGAATGGCTATCCTGAGATTTGAAACCAGATCTGAATGGTTCAGTTTCTGACTTCTCTACAATCATTGCTTATAATCATTGTGATCAGTGTTTCTCAAACTTTCATTTGCAAACAAGTAACCTAGGGAGCTTGTTAAGATGTAGATTCTTTTTTTTTCTTTTTTTTTAAAGATTTATTTATTTATGCATACAAGTGCTGGGGTATAGGCCAGAGTCATGGGAGGTGAGAGGATTCACCAGATAGAGAGGGGAGCAGAACAGGCAGACTGACCGAAACACACTGCTGAGGGCAGCAGTGGGGCTCGACAGGAGAGGTCTGCTGCGCCATGTGGGGCCCCTCCCTGGCCGGCAGCAGGGATCGAACTATTGCTGCAGTGGCTGCGGTTTGCTTCATAGTGCGTTGCTTAACCCACTGCGCCACCAGGGAGGCCCAAGATGCAGATTCTAAGTCACTTGCTCTGGAGTGGAGTTTGGGACTCTGCATTACTAGCAAGCCTCCAGGAGCTCTTGGTGATGTCACTTAGGGACCCTATTGTGAATAGCAAAGCCCCTTCAAACTTTTTTCTTAAAGGTAGCAGCACCACCACCACCTGAGAAATATTTTGGGACAGGGTACCAGCAGCTGTAAATTCCATGCTCTCCTGGGATTCTGATGCACATGTGAGTTTGAGAACCAATGGTTGATGCCCAACTAATGTGAACAATAGAACTCTATATACCCTGGGATGACTCCTAGCTGAGCTAGATGTGATTTCCTCTTGTTTGCCTAGGTCACGCATTGTGATTTATTTGAAGAATTATCACCACCTCTCTGCTAAAAATTGGCCTGGCTGGAGAAAAGCTGTGAGTGTGAAGGTCACCTTGGTCTATGGCACTGCAGTGAGACCTGATCACAGGTTGTGGCTTGTGATCCCAGAGAGAAGTCTCTAGGGGAAGAGGCTGATACTCACCTCATTAACTTACACCCTTCAAAGTGGGTAGGAATTTTTCTTTCTCAAAGAGATCTCCCCACAGAGTGCCCCAAGCATTTTTCTTTTCTATTCTACTGTGTTTTGCAAAACAAACACTTGGTTTCACATTTTCAGGCTAAATGACAGAAAAATAAACATTTCCCTTTATTTGAGAAGAAACTTGTCAAATAATTAACAAACACACAAAAAAGATAGTTATCTTAGATTTCCAGTTGGGATGGGCAGTAACACTCAGAGGAAAATTAGAGTGCTTGGAAGACAGAGATAAATGAAAATAAAATATTCTAATTGGATTTCTTTAACTAAAGTAACAATCTTGAACCACCAAGTCTCATAAGAAGTGATAAAATAATTGAGCACTAGGCTTTGTGTTTATGTGAATTTGATCACTGAATCCTTACAGCAATACTTCCAAGTCCATACAAACTACTCTAGCCCCATATCAAAGCATATAGAATGGATTTAGTGAGGAAATCATACATTGCCCAAGATTATACAGTTAGTAAGAGTAGGAGCTGGGCCCTTAATCAGGTTAATGTTATTCTGTCCCAGCATCACACCTGGGATCATGTGAGAGCTTGCTAATTCCATCCTATTTGTTCCCCCAAAGTCTCCCAATACCCACATATGAAGGTAAGTTATAGGCCAATGCCAGCCAATCTTTGCTAGAATTACTCACAGATAGGTAACAGGACTCCTTCAGAAAATCAAGGAGGGATGGATGGAAGAAGGAAGTTTCTTTGATCTTCTGTATCTGGAAGGACAAAGCTACAAACCCCAGCTTAAGAATGGCACACAGATCTCTGGGAGTCCCATAAATAAGAACAAAGTCACATGATGTTCAATGAAGTAATCAAAAGGGAAGAGAAATTTTTTAAGAGAGTCTTAAATGTAGGGGAGATTTCACAAATCATTTAAAGACAGAACAAATCAGTAATCAAGTATGGAAAACTCATGCTCAAGAGCCCACACCTTGCCAACTTAGTGGCACCCAGAGCCATCCTTTATGGCCACCCTTGGTCCTCTAGGGGTTCCAACGCACCTCTAGATACACAGTTAACACATACCTCGTGGGGACTTGACAGCAGAGATTTCCATATTGTACCAGATTCTGAAAAGATTGACTATGTAGCATAGAGTAAGTGGCAGTCAGTCTTTTGCACCGTTGACCTCTGTGCTATCACCTGCAGCCTTGAATGCAGGACGTGCTTGGGAGCATGGGCCCAGGGCACACATGCCTGATGGAGGAACCTGGAGTATGGTGTGGGAGTGCAGAAGTGTGCACACCTGAGCCTGGTGACTGAGGCTCTAGGGACAGGGCCATGTGGGTCAGCTACGACAGAGAACAAGATGAGAGCAGAACAGTTATGAGAGGAAGACCATGAGAGAATGCTGAGGAAAGCCCAATGAGTCAAGATTTGCCTGGGGTTGGCCCTCCTGCCCTCTCTACACCTGATTGTACTTCACAACAGTAGTGTTTTGAGGGAAAACAATCATATCCTCTTTTTATAATTTTCAGACACATTATAGTCTGTTATAGTAGATGCAAATTCTCAAAACAATGACTTACTCTTTCTTTTTCAACCCTATAGTCGCAATAGAAGGTCAAATGAAACAGATTGTACTACACAGAACAAAACTATAGATCTCCATCCGTTCCCTGAACTCATCATTAGAGCTATGAGCCCCTGCATCTGTGAGGGACTTTCACTTGTAGCTGGTTAGTGATGAGCCGACATTCATTCCAAGCCATGTGATTGGTTCAAACATCTTTAATGAGTCTAACAAAAGTGAAGATATTAAATGTAGAGCTCATTATTAGTCAGAAGTCTGCCATGTTCCCTGCTGTATAATTAACTCCTTTCATTCAGCACATTTAAAATAGCATCAATGAAGAATATTTAATTACCTCCCTCCAGAAGAAGGTCCCGACTCAGATTCAGTAGCCAGTTTCACAATGAGGTTCAATTTAAATTGTTCTTAAAATAATGTTTTATTTTAACTATAGGGAAAGCTTAAGTCCAGGAAGTTTAAATCCAGGGAATAGAAATGATATGACAGAATTGGAAGAAAAAACATCTTCTTTAGCTTGTCAGTTTTCACAAATTGGGTAAAGCCTTTTTAATGGCAGCACATTTTCCCAAAGACTTTAAAGGATGCGGCCAAGGTCAAAAGAAAAAAAAAAAAAGCAGTAGTGATATGAGAAAGTACTGTGGGGATATTTGTGATCAGGATACATCATGTCAATGGTAAGATGTTAGACACTGGCTTTCACAGCACTCTGACCTTGGGATTTTTCATAATCCAGACTTTAATGTGAAAATACAGCGATGGAAATCACAAAAGTGGCAACTAAGATAATGTCTCAATTATGCCTCCAGGGCTGAAAGGGACAGAGAGCAGGTGATTCATCTAGGCGTCCCTACTTCCAGCGCTTGCAATCTTATTCAGTGAACACAGGATCTGCTCTATATAGCATAGTGCTGTTTATTACTGTGGCCTTTGGGAAAGTGTTGCTAGAAAACTAAGTACCCATAAGAAAGGACAGCCAGTCTTCACTAACTCAAATGTTGAAAGGTCACACCATCTGTTTGCCAATCTGACTACAAGGTCACTTTGTGAATATTTCCTCAGAAAAGAAAACCCCATTTCCTACAGAGCCACTGATAACTCTTTCGTCTCCTTATTCCCATTACCACCACTACCACCACCAACACCACCACCACCACCACCACCATCATCACTACCACTACTACCATCATCACCACCACCATCACCACCATCATCATCACCACCACCATCACCATCATCACTACCACTACTACCATCATCACCACCACCATCACCACCATCATCATCACCACCACCATCACCATCATCACTACCACTACTACCATCATCACCACCACCATCATCATCACCACCACCATCACCACCATCACTACCACTACTACCATCATCACCACCACCATCACCACCATCACTACCACTACTACCATCATCACTACCACTACTACCATCATCACCACCACCATCACCATCATCACTACCACTACTACCATCATCACCACCACCACCACCACCACCATCACCACCACCATCATCACCACCATCACCACCATTATCACCATCACCACTATCACCATCACCACTGTCATCACTAGACCTATAGACAACTGTGGATATTATTAATGCTTGCTACTACCGTGGACATTGTTTAAAGCCACCCAATGTCCTAGTTTTCTTTTGAATAATTAGATCTCTTTCTCATTATTCATAGGATCATAAAATTTTTGAAAAAGTGATTTTTCTACTTCCCTAGGGAGTAAGCATATGACAGACACCTTTGAGATGTCCATGGACAGTTATTTTTAAAATAAGGGGGCAGTAACTAGAGTCCACACATTCTAGCAGCGTTCTGAAGAAGTTATTAATTATTGCCTGACACCTCAACCTCCCAAGACTCTGATTATTTTGGAAGCTTTTTCTCTGAGTCTGAACTTTGAGAACCCAGTTGTCTAGAAATGACAACTACACAAAAAAGATTAAACCGCATCATAAGGGAGCCAATGTTAAGTGACAGAGAAATAGGACCAGTTAGGAGATGGAAAACAATGATTATAGGCAATAGAGAAGGGGATTCAGGACATGATAGGACTGAGATTAAATAACTGCAAGAGGAATATCTGGGGAGAGCAGCAAAAATATTATTTAGTATATGAAACATTAGTAAATATATTGTTTAGTATATGGAAAATTAATAAATCCTTAATACCGCCTAACTTTAATCATGCACTTACAAATTCGCCATTTCCTTTAAGCTTCTGCTGCAGAATATCCATATGTATATGTATATATGTGCATATGTATGTATGTGTGTATATAGATTTTTTCTCTCACTCTCAACGGACACCTCTCATGATAAAAAAATAAAGAATAAAAGAGAAACGGAGTGTAAAAGGATTACAAAATATGCTATAATTTTCTCTCAAGACACCTCTTAAAAGCAGGATGTGATCACGAGATTAGAGGCAGAAAACACAGGGCAACCATAACGTCCACATTTTTTGCTGCACCTATGCTGAAGAAGAAAGAAATCAACTAGTGGCAGGACTGTCATGCTAGTTTTTTCTTCTCAAATTCCTTCCTTTGATGGGAGGCAAAAAACAAAGTACAGCAAAGTGCTGCCCAGTATAAGCCTATGCACACGTGCACACACACACACAGAAACCTCAATGCTAACAAATGCCTTCTTTAAAAACAGAAACCCTTTCAACCTGCACATAAGAGCACATCTCCGATAGCCGCAATCAGCGTTTTGAGGGAGAAACGGTACAATTCTTTGCACCAATTAGAAGAACTTTTTGCCTCCTTGCTACTGAGGGGTGGAGAGGGAGACCCTGTCAGAGCCAAGGCTGGTAAACCTCACTCGGCCACAATCTGGTACACAGCACTGGTGAGGTGCACTTGGTCCTAGGGCCACACAGCCTACGCCCATCACTCCAGTGGAAGAGCCAAAGATTTATAGCCATACACTTAAGACCAATCTGCCTTCAGTAGTTTATATCAGTTTACAAAGATGAATGAATGAATAAATAAATAAATAAATAAATAAGGGTAGTAGTCTGTACATCAGTTTCAATTTAAATAATGCCTCGCTATTAGGCACAAGTCATAGTTTCCAACTCTGCAAATTCATATAGCCAATTCACGTGCATGCACATGTATTTCTTTATTGAAAGCAGAGAACATGGAAATGATGCCTTAACTCACCTGCCATATTGCTGTAAACAATGACTTTTGCCTAGATTGCGATGGTAGCCTCCCCAGCATGCCCTGTTTTCTAGTTTGTCCCTTTAGTGTATAATTGGCGCCTAACTGCTGGGAGGATTCTTTTTTTTAAAAATGTAATTAAGGTTATATTACATCCAGACAACCTTGGCTCACCTATAAAGCCATAAGCAAGGCGACACTAGTAACTCTCAGACCTCATTTCACCTCCTGTGCTGCTGCCCACTATGTTCTGGCCCCCGGTATCCTCTGCTATTCCTTAAGTAAGCCAAGTGCATTCCTGTTTCACGGTCATTATACCTGCCATTCCTTCAGCCTGGAATGTTCTTCCTAGATATTCCTAAAACTTGTTTTCTCACCTCATTAAGGCATCTGCTTCGATGTCACTTCCAAAGAGAAGCCTTGTCTGACCATTTGTGCAAAACAACATCCTCAGCACATTATCTACTTTTACTTTCCCATGTGTGTGCATGCACATGTATTTCTTTATTGAAGTAATACTGATTTACAGCACTGACATGACTTAGGGGAATAGGTTAATACTTCCGCAGATATATGTTACCGCCTTACTCCACCGACTTTCTTTCTCTTCATCACTCACCATCACCTGAAAGTTTGTACTTACTTCCTGAACTGGGCTAATGTCAGTATCCTGACTGGAAGCTCATTTATGTAGAGGTAAGGACTTTGCATGCTTCCTGCCCTCTCCCCTCCACCTTTGGGCCTCACACAGTGCCTAGGATATTGCAGGCACTGAAAAAAATAGATGAATGATTGTACTGTTCTAGAGCAGCATGCTATGTGCAGGTTCACATCACTTTTTCAACTGGTACCTGGAAGTGGAGTCTCTCATGGCCCAAAATCATCACTCAGCCTTTGGGGGAGAGACAGAGACAGACAGAGAGAAAGAGAGAACACGCAAGAATTTGACCCAAGTTCTCATGGTTCTTAAATTGCCAATAGTCAAACTCCAGCTTCACACCCTTCTACTTCATGAAAACAGTTGAAGATTGCTGTAGTCCCCATAGTTCTCCCGCCACCGTATCTCACATGAAGCATCATCATAGTCGCTTGTGTTCTTCCCTCCCCTGTTTTGACCCCCTCCCTCTCTCCCTCCCTCCCACTTCTTTGCTCAGCCCTAAGGACAGCTTGCTAGTTTAAGTATGGACACTACAACAACATAAGAAAAAAAAATCAGTTACTAAAAAGGGGAAAATATTTTTTAAAAAGAGAGGTGAAAATGCTAGAACCATCAGAACATCAGGTGCTACTGAGACTGAGACTTCTGAGAGTCAAGGTCAATGTTTCGCTAACAGTTTTAGCCTGAGGAATGGACAGAGGAGAAAGCAGAAAAAGACCAGAAGATCTCATTTGTAAGATGAAGGAAGCCAATGGGCACATCTCCTTCCCCCACCCCTACTTGTCTCCCCTCCTTAAATCCTATTAGGCCATAAACTACTGCCTGAGGACTCATTATCCTAGCTTTAGGCTGCTCTCCAATGGTGAGAAGGACCCACCCACTACATCATCTTAATCAGCAACTTAGAAAACAGTGTCACATAAAACAGCAGCAGACCTGAAAAAGTGCGGCAATCGCAATAGCGCTGCTAACTAACCATTCAGCTGCTCTTCTGCATAATTAAGAAGGTGGTTTATGACAGGCATTTGTGGCATTTAAAACATTAGAAGGAAAAGTAGCAGAACGTGCTGCACCAGGAGCCCTGCACTTGCTGAAGGAGGAGGAGGTGGTGAGGTATAGGGTAAAACCCAAAGAAAGCAGTCTCTTTTTTTTGCAAAGTCTCCTCTTTCCCTTAGATTTTTTTATCCTTCTTTTCCCCTCCTGAAGAAAACAAAACAAAAAAAAAAAAAAAAAAAAAACCACCAAAAACTAAAACAGTAGCTGAGGGGATAATTTAGCAACAGGCGTTTGCAAAGGTAGCTGCTGTGTGCTTAAATTACCAGAGAAATGCTTTCAATTGCTCCCCTTTAGAGTGAAAGCACTGCATGGTATTTTCCCAGGATTGGAGTTTTGCACACAGCAGGAGGGAGGAGGGAAGTGCTGGGAAAGCAGGATGGGGATGAGAGACAGAGGACCAGTGAGTATAAAGCTCTCGTTTATATGTGTTAGAATACAATGTTAGAATGCAATGAGAGCAGAGAAAAGGTTGATCATTATAGGGGTGAAAAAGGAGCTCCACTTAGTCCCTCCTGGGAAGATCTCCCAGCAAAGCAAGTCATTCTCCTAGTCCATGTTCAGTCAGCAACTCCTATGTGCCAGGCACTAGGCTGGATGCTGGAGATAGAGAAATAAATAAGCAATCAGCTTTGTGCTCCCAAGGACCTCTGTATCTCCAAATCCAGGCAGCCAAATAATGAGATTCCATGTAGATTCCCAGTGACTGAGAGTCCCAGATGGTGAGAAAACCCAGAGGAAGGAGTGGCTGAGTCTGCCAGGAGAGCACAGTAGGCATTCACATGGTGTTTTTGAATGAGAGAATCAATGAAACAACAGACCTATCAACTCACTTAGAAGGAGGCACTCCTGGAGTCTGGTCTGGAAGGATGAGTTGAATGAAGTTCACTGGAACTGCTGGTCCTCTCAGCTAAGGAAATAGCATCTACAAAAGTATGGAGGCAGGAGAGAGCAGGGCATACTGAGGGACCAGGGAGAGCTCAGTGCAAGCTGGAGTCCCTGGTACATACTGGTGAGTAGCAGGGAATGAGAGCAGTAAAGGAAAAACTACACTTGTTTCTAAGCAAAAATTTGGTATGAATAAGACTGGAATCAAAGACAAGCAAACCAGTTAGAACCCTTTCATGATAGAAGAGGCAGAAAGCAAGCACTGGAATTAAGATCTCCTCCAGCAAAATGATTCGGAGAACTGATTCTTTTAAAAGGAACACGTGCCCACCCAGGTGGAGTAGACACTGTCAAAGGTAGCCAAGCAGGTAGGTAATAAAACCAAAACCATGTGTCACTGTGAAATGTACATATGCTCTCCCATCTCCCCAGCATACTCCCTTATCTGCAAATGGAACAGAACATGAGCATCTGCCTGAGTCAAGTGCAGCCGAAATGTCTTAGCAAAAACATGACAAATAATTAAGGTGTATCGTGCTTTTACACACCCATGCACACATAGCAAAAACCTTCAAAAATAGAGGAAACGTTCTTGGTAATGATTTTTACACCTTGAGCAGGACACATATTCATTGACATGATCTGACAAGACTAGACAGGACAAGAGATAAAGGCCAGTACTTTAAGAGTATAAAACTTTCTTGTGAAATGCACTTACATCATAGTTCTAGCACATCCTAAATCTTAAGGGTGGTGGGAAAGTAAAAGCAACTGTCCTGCAAATTGCTACAGGTTTTCCAGATTCAGGGTTGCCCATACAGAAAATTCCAGTACAATTTTTAAGGTGAAACTTAAAAGTAAAAGTTATAACAGTGACCACAAGAAGAATGAGGCAGAACTTTCAAATTCAGCTGTTCCAATTTGTTAGTGGTATTCTCAGTCTAACAGCCAATGCAGAGTTTCTGAATCCCAGCAACTTACTCCAAGTCTATAAGCAACTTCCAGCCAAGCAAGGAAACTAAATTGCAGAGCCAAAGCCAGATGGCCTACATCTAGGCAAGGCTATGGAGAGGTTAAGAATATAAACAACCTAAACACTGTGCATAAGTAAAGGGACATGCTTCAGTGCATTTCTCAATGCATATTTGTATATAAGAATGATACAAAGAAATTTCATTTGCATTTCCCCAATTGGACACAAGATTTGTTAATATACAGCTTAGTATACAACAGAATAACCTACTACAGGAAACAATTATAAGACTTTCAATATCCCAGGGAGCACTGCTCATTTCCTTCCTAAGAGGCATCTTCAAAGAAAACAGTGTCAGTCGGAGTGGATAGGATGAAACTGAGTGTGTTTTTGGAAAAAGACCAGGATTCCAAAAGTGAAATTTGTTTAACCAAAAGTGAAATTTCACTTTCTAAATAAAGCCTTACTTTAGCCACAAAATTACTTTAGCATTTAACTCCTCTCAAAATGAAGGAAGATTTGCACAGGAACTTGACTGACTTCACATCATAATTGTTTCATTTCACTCTAGCTCAGTGACCAAACATGAGTCTCTTCATCTTTCCAGAAAAGATTAAGCAAGGAAGTAAAACATCAACTTAATTTTAAAAAACAGCAAGAGTTACATCAAAGATATATAATTAATGAGAGGACTAGTTTCTATGTTTTCTCCACTGGAGACTCCATCACTGGTTGAATTCTCCTTTGGGAAAAGAGGGACACCATGCTTTAAGTGCTGCCCCAACCTCTTCCTTAACACCAGTGTCCAACCTCCAATGTCCAGACTTCATGAACATTCAGCAACATTCTAACAGCCCAAAGTTTGGAAGTTGACTAAAATCAACCCAATTGCTAATCTCTGCTTATGGTCACTCTAGAAAATAAGAGATACACACAATACAGTTTTATGAAAGAAACTGAAGCCTTTGGTGCTACTAAGAGGGGGTGGGGGCGGGGCAGGCTCTATGAAGGTTTCAATACTCTCCATTCAGATACAAAATTCTCCATCAGGATCTTAATCAACAATAGAGGACAACCACATGCAAAATAATTTGAGCCTTATCTTTCATCATATACAAAACATAACTCAAAGTAGGTGAAAGATTTGGATGAAAAATCTGAAACCATAAAACTTGTAGAAGAAAACATAGGCTGTTAACTCATGACATTGATCTTAGCAATGAGCTTTTGGGACCGACACCAAAAGCAAAATAAACAGGTGGAACTACATCACACTAAGAATTTTCTTCATAGTGCAAGAAACTAGCAACAAAATGAAAAGCAATCTATTAAATGGGAGAATATATTTGCAAATAATATATCTGATAAGAGGTTGATAACCAAAAATATATACGATGCATACTTAAAAAATCAATTCAATTTACAAACTAGCAAAGGATCTAAACAGACATTGTTTCAAAAGACATACAGATGGCCAAAGGTACATGCAAAGATATTCAACATCACTAATCAACAGGAATATGCAAATCAAAGCCACACTGAGATGTGACCTCACATGTGTTAGAAAGGTTTGTATCAAAAAGACAAGAAATAACAAGTGTTGGCAAGCATGTGCAGAAAAGAGAAACTTGTACACTGTTAGTGGGAAAGTAAACTGACTCAGTCATTATTGAAAACAGTATGCAGAATCCTTAAAACTTAAAAATAATGCTACCATATGATTCAGCAATTCCACTTCTGTGTATTTACCTGATGAAAGTGAAAAAACAAAATAACTTGAAAAGATAAATGTGCCCCCATGTTCCTTGCAGCATCATTTATAATAGCCAAGATACTGGAGTATTATTCAGCCATAAAAGAGAATGAAATCTTGCTATTTCTGATTGAACATGAATGCATCGTGCTAGTGAAATAAGTCACAGAGAAAGACAAATGTATGCTATAGCTTATATAGACTAAAAAATCAATTTAAAATATTGTATAGATACAGTGAAAAAACTGATGGTTGACAGAGAGGGGTGGGAAAATAGATAAAATAGGTAAATGTTTTCAGTTAAAAAATCATGGGGTGTAATGTATAACATGGTGACAATAATTAATACTACTGTAATGTACATTTGATGGTTGCTAAGGGAGTAGATGTTAAATGTTCTCATCACAAGAAAAAAGGTGACTATTTATAGTGATGGATATTAACCAGACTTATTGTGATGATCATTTTGCTATATATACAAATATGAATCATTTTTTGTACACCTGAAACTAACATAATGTTCTGTCAATTATACATCAATAAAAAAATCAATATGATGTTATAAGGAAAAGAGGAGAATCTATTTATGAGTACATATCAAAAAGCTTCAAGGAGAGTAATAGCTTCTTCCAAGCTGCAGTGCTTCAGAGAGAGCTGAAAATGCAGTGATAAATCCTCTGTACATAAGGAGCCCTTCGAGGGACATCAAGGGAAAGGCTATTCAGCTTATTATACTTATCCCCACCCCACCCCGCACTGTCCTGCTATACACATGACATGGTAAGGAAGGAGGAAGGAGAGTGAGAGTAGAAGAGTAGAAGGAAAGAAGGAGGGAAAAGAGAAGGGAAAACAGGGAAGGAAGGGAAAACAAGGATAAAGTTGCTTCTAATTTCCATCACAATATTAGAAAATGAACACTTTTTGGTGCTGTTTTAAATAAAACAAGAGGCCCCACATTTTCATGAGGATGGTAGAAAATGGGGAGAACCCAGGAGAAGCTATGTTCAGGGGGAATGTGGTTGGAAATTATACAAAAATCGCTGCACTTATGCAGGGCAACAAGTTTTCCCCCTTTCATTTAAAAAAATATCTGCTCCAGGACTTAGAAGACACACACTCGAGTAAGTGTCATCTGGAGAGTTCTCTAATCTACTTCCAACATCACCATATAGCTCATCAACTCAAGGCAAACATAACTCCTTCATTTCAAAGAGGAGTTTTGGTACCTGGCGTAAGAATGAGAATGAAAGAGATGGAAATGGACCAAAATCAGTCCCCTAATATTTGTTCCATTTATTCCAATTATTATGTCTTGAGAATATACAAAATTTTCTGTTTCTTAAATCTGAAGGAACCAATGTATGATGTGATGGGAGATACTATGGCAGAGAATTAAGGGAAAAGTCGTTGGGATCAGATGTTTCTGAATTTAGAACCCTGCACGCATGTTACTGCTTTCTCTAAGCCTTGGTTTCCTTACTAGATAATGAGTATTCTAATAATACCTATCCTTACAATGTTGTTATGGGGTCTAAACAACAATAAACTGTTATAATCTAGCCTAGTGCTAGACACACTGGCTGTTGTGCTCAGCAACTATATGATTTAGGGATATGGATTCTGGACTCACTTATGCCTGGGGTCTTTGAGGAGGACGGGCTTGAGATTCAGCACCCTGTGGCCACTACTACCCATCTGAAATACATTACCATCACTTCCAAGTCTTAAATTATGCAAAACACTTCCCTGTGGTGCAAATCTAAGCAAATGGTAATGATGTCACTTTGGCAAAGAATGTAAATATCAATGCAAATGGACAGCCCTTGGAAAGGCCGCTGCTTTTATCTCATCACTGCAGCAAACCTCTCCCAAAGACGATATAGATATCAAAGCCACAATGGTAGAGGGCACACATGTACCCTTCTCTCTGCCATTTCAACAAGGGTATCTCTCTTCCCTTGTGGAGGGAGAAGAGCTACTATGCATCTCAAAAAGAAGTTGGCTCTCACAATAGCCCTGTCCTCTCTCAGACAAGTCAGTACTGTGCACACAGGCAAGTCAGGATGTGAATGTAGGACATAAGCAGGTGGCCAGATATAAGTTGCAGGCAGTCACAGCCCTGCATGCTGATTCTGGGGAACACCTTGGGGTAATGGATGACAGCTGCTGTCGTGAAAGAAAAGAGAAGCCTTCTGCAGCACGCGTGCACACACGCACACGCACACACACACACACACACACACCTGGACCAAAAATTCTTAGACTGTCTGCTTACAGAGCACTCTACAAAACAAAACAAATTGAAAACAATACTTAGGGGACTCAATACTGTTGGAGATCAGTAAGTAATTTAAATATCTGGAGACTACTTTCTTGATTAAATAAAACTATATACACTGGCCCCATCACCATTTACTATGATTTTTAAATTCTACCATGATTATGCCCTGACCCCAAAGCAGTAAGCAATCAAGTCACTCACAGTGCAAAAGAAACCGAGATAGAGAATTGGGAGGTACAAGCATGTGAGGCCACTGAGAGCCCTCGTTGTCACTTTGTCAATGTTTGCATGGCATCATGGTTGTCCTTAGCTTCCTGGCCTCAGTGCACCAGATCAGCACTTCTCATTATCTTCGCATCAGAACTCCAGGAACAAGAAATCACACCTCTCCCAGGGGTTAAGCAAATGCCATATGTTAAAGGAGAGAAGAAAGCAATAACACAGCTTATTCTAATGTTTCTTTTCCAAAGCAGTAGGAAAAAAATATATAGAAAGAGACAGGCAAAGCAGGGCTAAGGGATGGAGTGGCGATGATAGAAATAAAAAGCCAGAGATAAATGTATACAGACAAATACAGGCCTTAGGTTTCTATGAATAATTCAGGACTCACATTGCAACTGAAGCTTTGAAAGGACAAGGATTGGGACAACTCCTCAGCAATTCTTCAAAGCTATTTTGTTCATATACATATAGATAAGTGCATGTACAAATCTAATACAACATGCATATGCTGTGAACATACAGACTGACACAAGAAAGCTTGTGTTCCAAGAATTGAGCAAGGTTATTTGTTTAGCAGGAAATTCTACTTGCAAATCCTGAAAGTCTCTCTTTCAGAGATGACTTGATGGTTTTCTGACCTTAGTCTAACCCATCACAAATCTGATGGCTCAGCACTACAAACAAGCGAGACCAAACTTACCTGCTCATATCTCCCTAGTGGTTTTCTGCACCCCATGTTCTGACATATACTCATTACTAATTTCCAAACATCCAGGACAGCCTAGAAGTCTCCTTGCTCCCACTGGTGAAAAGACAAGTGACACCAACAAAAATTGCAAATCTTTATATTTGAAGCACACAGTAAGGGTATGTTACTATATTCACTGGGACCTTCAATGCTAATATTTATCTAAAAACTAATTATTTTTTCCTCTTGCAAACCTGCTTCCTCAATTGACTAATTGGTATTTGGAGTTCTTGCTTTCCTGAAACTAAGATGTGTATATGGTGTATTTACTTCAATATCTTTGATCTGATTTTGAAAACAGGGCAAAAACCTTTCATCTCAGTTACCAAGTCTAAAAGATAGGAAACACACTTCCCTTTTCTAGCCTGCTCTTCTGATGTCTCTTTTTTGAATGCTTTGGTTCAATAATACTGACACAATCCTTGGTCAAGTTCTTTCTTGCACAGAGCAGGTAAGGCCAGAGTTCCCAGTAAAGTTATATTTGTCACCTGGTTTGTTTTGAGAAATCTTTAGTGTCACAGGCAGCAAATACCTTCACATTCTTAATGCATAAAAATATTTTCTGTACCAACCAGCAATATAAATAATGTAGGCATTTCAATAATAATTCATTGCCATACTGGAGAAACAAACACCTCAATATGTGAATACTTCTGAAGAGGATAGGGCATCCCATTTTAGAATTATTGATATAAAATATTAATAACAATGTAATCTCCTAAGAATAGTGCCCCATAGGTCTAGACTAATATTTCATGCCCTACTAGCTCTTTTTTAGTTCAATTGTTAGAAAGAGCTTCCTTACATTGAACAAATAATTGACCTTTCTATTTCTAAGCATAAATTTCACTTTTTCTTATTAAAGTGGCATTGGCCACAACCAGTCTCTATTTCAAAATTACCATTACTATATGGATTGAAACAGATGCTTATTCTTTATGCATCCACTGTCATCACCTCAATCACACCCCATCCAAACCTCCTGCTGTCCTTTAACTGTCATCTAAAGGATATAGTTCAAGACCCACATCTTCAGATTTTCATCTTCAGAATGCTTTCTACTTTGTGAATGCAGTGAGGCATGTAAATATAATGTATTTGTGCGGTTCCATGAGCTCAACATACAATAGAATGATTTACTATACAGACATCTAATAGCAGCTGATCGTCCACATTGTGTGTGTGGTCAGCTAACATCCCCACGCCTGCTCTGCATGAATTTTGGTCAAAACAGATCTCCACTAAACTATTTATTCAATATTTTCTTGTTTTCATTAAAAGAAGATGGACTCTAAATTCAGAAAGAACTATACTCTATCTGGACACAATATTTTTAAGTGATATGACCTTGAAAAATGCACTTACTGTATTTTATTTTCATGTTCCCATCAGAAAAAATAAGGGTCACATACCATAGATACTCTCTTAAAGAACAAACAGATATAAAGTGCCTGACATAGAAGAGGTGTTCAACAAATGTGGATTCTGTGTTCATTTCACTGTATGGTTCCAGCTTATCAAATAATTATTTTGATCTGACATTTGTGTCATCTGTAAATTGGGTTGATCACTTGCTCAGTGTCATCCTGTGAGCTGTATACATTAGTAGGTGATGGGTCAGCACCAAGGACAGGGCTCAAGGACTTTAATCAAAATGCAGTCAAAGCTAGTGGAGTGTTTCAAAGGTTCTGTAAATAAAACCTTAGCTTGCTTACTCCATTATGAGTTTATCTCATCTGTACTGAACCATACAGGTAAACAGTTATTTAAACTATAGAAAAGGTGATGTCATAAAATATTACCTAAAATCACGTATCATACATGAGTGACCACTTTCTTACTTCTCTAAAGAAACAAACCATAATTATTTTCACAAATTACTTCCTCTATGTTTACTATATACATATATGTTTATCTCACAGATTCATGTATGAAACCTTTGCGATATTCCAGGATCCCTCCCAAATACCCAACAAAATAATTCAAGCAAGCAAGTGGGGGAAAAAAAAATATAAAGGGTTCTTAATACTTTAATGAAGAACAGAGTGCCCTTAAGAAATATGCTTACTGAAATCAAAGATAAAATTTCATTACACCATAAACTGCACCACACAATGTAAGTTATAATATCTAATAGGGAAAATGATTTTCAGTTTGGATTGGCTTTAAAGTCTAACAATCTTCTTAAAACATATATATGTAATTATCTCTATTGGAACATAGCTACATATAAACAAATTTGGAGAACTATAAAGCTCAAGCAAAATTAAAATTTGATATGATAAAAAGTAAACATGAACATAGGAGAAATTACACTGGAATAAAGAAAATTATTAACCTGGATGAAATTACAAAATCACTCAGATATAGTTGGATACAAAATTATAAAACATGCATTCATTCAACAAACACTTATCGAGTAGCAGCTAAGTACCAAAACTATGATAGCTACTGGAGTTCAAAATTGAGTGGTCAACATAATGAATGTAAAGAAAAAAATCTCTGCTGGTGATTTCATTGTCTGTTACCCACATATAAAATATCATGTTGATTTTCTCAGAATTGCCTGAAAACTGTAGAAAATAGGCACCCTCACACATTGGTCATACTTTTTGTTATAAATGAATAACTGAGAAGGTTTGTAACAGCTGAATCATTTTATGGACATTATTTTACCTCTCTGAAATTCGGGATACTCATTAACAATGCAGAGATTGCATCACTACTCATGAGACCCTGGCCAGCTCTAACATTTTAAGATCAATAGAAATACAATGTAGAAAATAATGGACATTCAGTGTGGAATGCCCACTGTTTATTCAGTCGACCAACTGTTCTTCTTATAAGCAAGAGTGCACTATGTATTTACAAATCGGTATTTTGTGATAATGATCAGTGATTTATGTTTTCATAAATAGCATTTTAGAGGCATATTAAACATGGGAAATTGGAAACTTGTGATAATTAATTAGACATCTTGGGCAAAAACAAATTTGTATGTATTTGCCAAATACATGGATTTAAAATTTTAATCTGAATTGTTTGTTAATGTCGTCTTTAATTTTTTCAGGATGGTTATTGCTTTACATTATTACTGAATACCAGAAGGCATATATTATCCTGATTAAAACAACAAAGAGTCCAGTAAAGCTTTTACATGAAGAATAGAAAAAGTACATGCAATAAAAGCTAAAGGAAGAACACTTCACTTTTGAACATTTCAGCACATATCCTAACCAAATAGAATTCTGACAGATCAGTAAGAAAATCAGTAGTGCTTCTATGAACACATGGTTCACAGAAAGATAGTGGTACTGTTAACACTCGACTGTGATGAGGTCTAAAGCAACTCATAATTGATTTGAGTCACAACTGTAACCAAAGCCTACCAAAAAGCAACACACATGAAATTACAACATTGATAATATAAATGCTCAAAAAGGCTAAGGTCTCTCCAAGAACAGCTACTATCACAAGTGGAGTGAACTAGAACACATCTCACACCTATGCATTCTGCCCCACTTGTCAAACACAGTTTTAACAACCCAGCCCATTACTCCAAATACCCAAATCTCATAAAACATCAGGTCTGTTTCCACTTAGCAGTTTTTATTGCTGTTAAAATGCTAATTGTTAATTTATTTCTCTTTCAAAGACTCTCTCAGATCCCCAGCTTTTCTTCATTGAATTAGCTTGTCCTGGGGATACAGCTAAACCTGCCTTTGATCAGTGTTTAATCCACCTAGAGGCTCAGGGGAGTGTAGTTTATAGCCATGAGAAAGTAATTAGAGGGTATAGAGAGAAGGTGCATCACATTGCTTGCTGGCATGAGAAATGACCAATCAGAATTCTCTACTTTTTCTTCTGTCTTCATGGATAAGGGATCAAACTAAGAATTGTTAAGGTTGAAAGCTCCTGATACACATAATCAAATAAAAAGGGTATGAAATACAAATATAATAACTTACTCTACTAGATTAGAGGAACTTTTAGAAACAGAACAGTAATATATATGGGAAACAAGGAAATATACTCTTCTACCTCTAAGCAGTTACACAAAACCTTTTAAACACCTAAATAACTGAGAAAATACTAGAAAGCAAATGACTATCTTGTGGGGAAAAGTGAACAGAAACAAAGAAATAAAATATCAATAATCAATGATAAAGCCACAAGTAAGAGGAGCTAGAGCTCACAGGCTGACAATAATAAAAGTGGGGCTAATGAGGCAAGAAATTAAGAAAGAAAAATTTAATATGCACTTATGAAAATGTTCCCTGGTGTACAATCACAGGAATACGTAAAAATAGCAATAGGAAGCCAATAATGCACAATGGTTATTCAAACTAGACCCCAAAGAATGGTCCAAAGGAAAAGAAAAATGAGACAGAGTCACCCAAGCCTATCTCTAGTTCTAATTTCCCAGAAGCACCTAATTATCTATTTTTTTTTTTTTTTTTTGCATAGAAGAACTGGGGTTTAGGCCAGATGTGGGGGTAAGAGTATTCACCAGAGAATAGTGGAGAGAACAGGCAGACATACTGAAATACACTGCTGAGGGGCGCAGCAGGCAATTCAGGAGAGATCTGCTGTGCCACATGTGGGTCAGTTCTCTGACTGGGGATAGAACTGTTGTTGGCAGTGATAAGTATGCTAAGAATTAACCCATAGGTCACCAGGGAGGCTCAATGGGTATTACTCAGTAACACTGGAAAATGACAACAGCTCGGTGAAGGTGATGATTCTTATTGCTTAGCCTAGAAGTTTAGTGACTATGCTAAATGGGAATGATTTGGGTGGCACTCCCTAGTTAGCAGATTACATCCGCCCTCATCACTATCCCCTGAGAGACAAAGAAATTGCCAGGCATTGGAAATAAGCAAAAGCAAGTCATGGATCCACTTTGTGTTCTGAGACAGGATAAGCATCCAAATTACCTCTCCTTCTCGAATTACTTCTCCAAATCTGCACATTTCCAGAGTTACTTCACCTCTCCCTGTGTTCAGAGCTCCTTTATCCTTAACCCGAGACTTTCACTCTGACTTGAAATATAACATTTTTCAAACTGTGGGTGAAGTCAGTACTCTTTTTTTCTTTGCATTGATAATTTCATTGCCTGTTCTATTAATTTGAACTGGGTCTGTTAAAATCCTCCATGGGAATTATCTCTGAAACTATGTCTTTGATACTTCATATTATTACTTTGGTTTGAAAACCTTTAGTTCACATTCCCTCAACCGTGATCAATAAAGGAATGCAAAGAAATGGAAAAAAATTAAATATGAATGGGAGGTTTAAAGTTTTCATTATGTACACCTAATGTGGATACCCCACTTTGGAACAACCACTCAAAGCATGGAATTGTTATCTACCAAAATTTACAAAGTACTTACAGAATCCAACAACAAAGAAACAAATGATCCTACCAAAAATGGGCCAAACACCTCAAAAGACACTTCCTCAAAGAAAGAATTCAGACAGCCTACAGAAATATGAAAACATGTTTGACATCATTTATTATAAGAAATGCAAATTAAAACCAACTCCCCCTTGTGAGAATGGTGCATATAAAAAAGAATGGGATTAACAAATGTTGGTGAGGTTGCGTGAAAAAGGAAGTCTCAGCCACTGTTCATGGAAATGCAAGTTGGTACAGCCCCTTTGGAAAACAGTATGAAGATTTCTCAAGAAAATAAAAATGGAAAGTGCATTTGACCCAGCCATACCACTATTAGGTATTTATCCAAATAACATGAAAAATCTAATACGAAAAGATCTATATACACCTATGTAATGGTATTAGAAAGTATTAAGTATTAGGTCTTTTGTGGGGTACTTTGGTCTGAATGAAACCGCATGACTGGGATCAATCTTCCTATAAAAGAACTTCACCTCTTCACTCAAGTGAGGACACAGGAAGAAGCTGTCACCTCTGAGCAAGAGAGCAAGCCTTTACCAAACACTGATCCTATCAGAGCTATGATCCTCTATTTCTCAGATTCTATTATTGTGAGTAATAAATTTCCATTTTTTATAAGACACCAATATGTAATGTTTTGTTACAGCACCCTAAAGGAACTAAAATACACCTACTATAAGAGTCACTTTTAGCAATGAAATAAGGATAGGTTTTTATACCTAACAGCAATGAATTCAGCCTAATTAATTTTGATGTCTAGTGATTCTAGAATTCTATTTGCATGTGATATCATCTGGAAATGTACTTCTTATTTAACCATCTCCCCATAGAGCCATATCTTACTCTGCTTTCTTCCAATACAAATAACAGCTTATATTAAGAAAGAAAGCTTTGTGTAGCATTGAGAGACACTAAATAAAGTGTTTTCTAAGGGATAATTCCCTTGTATTGCAGCTAGTTCTGGCTTGGCTAACAGAATGGATATAGCTAACAAGAATACAATCAAGTTATATATACACATTATTATTATTAATTGAAGGAGAAATTCTTTTATGAGAACCCTAATCCCATTTATAAAGGCTTCCTATAGATTACATAGATAGAATTAAAAGATAATAAGAGCAGCATTATGATTAACCTGTTTAGTAATAAAAGCTATGTAACTTTTATCTGGTCTGGAGAAAAATGTGGTATTTTTTCTTATACTAATACTTTCTATACTTCAGTACATTGGTACTTAATTTCATGCAATGCTATCTTGTCGATTTTGTTTTGATTTATTTCCACTTATTTCTTTGGTGACCTTTGGAAGGGGTGCTGGTTTTCCTGTCTGTGCCTCCAAACCACATTTCAAGAAAAGCTCTTTTAATCTTTTAAATTGTTTCTCTGTGGAGACCTCTTTTCTTTTTTTCTAATAGAATGGTGCATTGCTCCTGCATTTAAAATAATATATAGTATACTTTGCACATTTCAGGTCTTGAAAAGAATTATTCCCAAATACCTATCAAAGTTTACTTAAGGAAAAGACTAATAGCCACGTTACTATGTGGAGTTGTAAGGTTTTCCTATTTTTACCAGACAAGTTTTAAACATTAATGGACTGAATGGTGCCATTACAATAATTCTGGCTTTTTCCCATCATGTTTGGATCACTGAAATCAACAGTATATTACAAGATAAGAGAAGTACAATGAGGGATATTAGATACATTAAGATCACCTAAGAATTCCAACATGGACTGCCAAATTTCAAAGGAAAACAGGACTCTGGCAGCCCCAGAGGATTTGGACAGAGTGTAGGCACTTGATAAGCAGGCATCTTGGCAAAAAATTAAAATGGTTCTCTTGTGTTGAAGAGGAACAAACACACAGTCACACACAGTCAGTGTATAATCTTAATAATTTATGCTCTACCACTTTAAAGATAATAGCCCCTTCATAATAGACAGACAATTTTGATGTTCAACTAGCTGTCACCTGCTCTTTAGATCATTCCACAAGGTGTCAGATCTCTCTGTAACATCTACAGAGTATCCCAGATAATGGACAAGAGCGATGCACAGAGGGGTCTCAAAGTTATTTTCAAAGTTATTTTCAAGAACTCATCTCATATGCTCAAACCTTAGTTTATACAAGTGTGTGATGATAGCCATTGCTCCTTTGAGAGACTACCTTACATGTGTTCAAGTTCTTGGAGAATTCAATAAAATCCTAAGGACAAGTTTAAGCTGCAGAGACTTTAAGATATAGCATCTCAAGTCCTTCAATGGTAATGGCAGCCAGAGGGCAAGCAAGTGTTCAGGTTGGTAACAAAATAACCTTGAGGATATGAGGACAGAGAAATAAACCTAATTTATAGGTAAGAAAATGTAGAGGGTAATTCTCAAGATAAGCAAAGGTTGAAGATGGTATTACATAATACCACCCCACGCTGAACTTTGCCCCTTCAATTTTCATAGGTTCAAGTATCAATCCCCAGTTACCACAATGTGACTGGTTCTATTTGAAAACAAGTACATTAAAACGAGGGCAACAGAGTGGTCCCTGATCCAATATGCCCTATGTCCTTATAAGAAGAGGAAATCAGGACACAGCCACCCCCAGAGAAAAGACCATGAGGGGGATCATAAAGACGTTCCTCTACAAGACAAGTAGAGGGAATTCAGTTGAAACCAAACCTCTTCTATACCTTGAACTCAGACTTTAAGCTTCTAGAATTGTGACAAAATGAATGTCTATTGTTTCAGCCATTTAGGTTGTGATAATTTTGCATAGCAGACCATGTAAATTATAGAGATGATCTGACTGAGACAAGATTGCTAGAAAAAAAGAGCTGCAATAAATCCTCAACAACTGAAGACAGAACTCTTCTATGGGAGAAATAAAATTAGAAACATGTTGCTAAAAGGTATTGAGGAATTAAGACCTCTTATCAACACCCAGCACTAGCTTGCTGGACACATAAGGAAATCATCAAAGAGGATCTTCCGGCTCCAGTTGAGCCTTTGATGATGGTAACTCTGACCAACAAACACCCTGACGGATAGAAACATCCAGATGAGCACTCCTGGCTTCTTGATACACAGAAATGGGAAGAGATCACAAGTGTCTCTATTCTAAGGTACTATATACTGAGGTAAGTTATGAAGAATCAAAGATAACCTATATACCTAATGAAATAAGAATGACTGAGGGTTTTTAAATACCAAAAGCAAATCTAAAGTGAATCCTAATAGCTAAAGGCAGTGTGAAGATGGCTCAATGCGATGACCAAAACAGAAGCTCTGAAGTCAGAGGTGTTAGTGTAAGACCTGGAACAACTCACTTAATCATTGTGAGACTCAGTTTCATTCTGAGGAAATGGAATTAATAATAGTAGTGGTAGTAATAATAATGATGAGAAGGAGGAAGCGGAGGTAGAGGTAGTTCATTCTAAGGACCTGATGAATTTTAAGCATTGAATAAGTGGTGACTATTACAATCAGGGAAGCAGAAGAACTCGATAAGCTGAATTGAAGTTGTTTACCAAAATCCAACTATTTTCTGGGAGTAGAAGGTATGCCTCCCTTCCCAAGTGACCCTTCTTAAGGAGACAGCTCTTAATAAGGGTCAGTGAAAAAAGGTTCACCCTATCTGGAGACTAAAAAGGCTGTCAAGTTTAATGAAGCCAATAATGGGGAAAAGCGGAATCTGTTCATCAACCACAATTGCCAATGTGGTGAGGTCTGGTTCTTCCCAAAGAGTCCTGAAGTGTTAATGGAAAGCACAGAGAAGAGTCAAACAAGATGCTATCTTGCAGACCTGATAAGATTGCAATTTGCAGACAACTGGGGCTTATCTCTGATGATGAACTAGGTGTCAGGGCTGGGAGCAAAGCAAGAAGCCAGCAGTCTGAGGACCTTGGAAAGCTGGCAACAGAGCACGTGAACAACACCCTCCAAGCTCTGTGCAGAGTAAATGAGTTTTCCAGATAAGATCATGGTGTTAATGAACAGCCATTAAAAACAGTCAAGCAAACAAATACCCCTGTATAAAATAACTATATATTTATTTTAGAGTGAGAGAGATCATCAACATTACCTTTAAAGACAAAGCCTCTTTCTAGATGAGTATTTTCATGGGAAAGGCACTATTTAAATATAAACACACACTGCATTGTTGGCTGCTGTGAAGCAAGGCCCCGGATGCTGAGAGCAAAGAGCTCCGAAGAGGTGTGATGGTAAAGAAAAAAAAGGAAGACAGCAAAATGAGCTGGGTGACTGCACTGTCCTCAGAGGGAACAAACAGTACAATGTTATTATTATGTCTGGTTTCGACCCCTCATCTATGGGTCTAAGACAATAGTATAGATGTGTACCAATCACTCTGGAAAGGATTTCAGCTGGAAATCAAACCAATTCTTAAAAAAAAAAAGTACCACTACAGTACAGAAACTTCTAGAGAAACAGAGAACAACATTACAGTCAACAGACAGACAATTTCCATGACAGAATCACATTGCACATTTATGTCCAACCCAGTGAC
Source organism: Galemys pyrenaicus (assembly GCA_019455555.1). NCBI lineage: Eukaryota > Metazoa > Chordata > Mammalia > Eulipotyphla > Talpidae > Galemys > Galemys pyrenaicus. The sequence continues at coordinate 4,322,750 of JAGFMF010011747.1, read as the reverse complement.
TATTTCACATGAGAGCAACTATCTTTTCAGGTTGACAGGAAGGATATTATTAGCTTTAGCATTTCCATAGACTCAGAAGAAGAATATCCTACTTCCCCTGACACAAGTTTCCAGCAAGATTTGACTGACTCCACCATACACCTTCGATTGCATCTCTTCTGCCTGAGAGCCACCTAGAGACAGGTGAGGACACTGAGGGTTCATGGAGGTCATGGCTAGTTTACTAATTTGCCATTTGGAGCCAGTGAGATTCCAAAAATAACCATGTAGACATGAAGATATTGTTAGAGGAATTTGCTAGCTTGCATTCTGCTACAGGTGTATTGCTTGGACAAAGTCACTACTTTCCATGAACCTCAGTTCCTTATCTGTAAAGTGCATCACTGGTCTACATAGCCTCCTGGCTATGGAATCTCTAAGTGTTAGAAAATGTCCTAAGAATCTAATACTTAGGATTCGGAAAGTGAAGTTCATGGTGAAAAAAGTTAGATTTTCATGGCAGTTTGAGTTGTTATTCTTCACTGGCAATGATAGCAGCAGCAGCAGCAATGATATTAGTACTGCTACTGATAATGATAATAACAAAACTTGACATTTATTGAGCACTTATTAAGAAGATGTATGAGAACAGAGTAAGAATAGTAGCTCTTACATCTTCATGATACAGAGTTGAAAAAAAAAATCCCCATTTTACAGATAAAAAAACATGACAAAGAGACCACAGTAAGGAAGTCTGCCCAAGACTAGCTAACAAGTGACATAGCCAGAATCCAGACATCTGATCCAACGCAGCAAGCACTGCTGTCCTGATAGGCAGCTGGGTGGGTAGCCAGAATCTGCAACCTGGCCTAAGGGTATTTGTGGAGACAAAGGAGCCAGAGGGGCAGAAGTCTTAGGACCAGTTTTGCCATTAACACCAACCACTCTGTTTCCTAAGTAACTGTTGAATGAGTGGTGTTAAGACATCACTTTTCACTGGGGTCTTAAAAGGTGATGGAGGAGATAAAGAGTTCTCTGTAGACTATGACCTCTGAGACCAAGCCTCTCTTTTTGGACAGCTTTAAAAACAAAGCCCCAAAAACAGATGAGTGGATTGGGAAGCTGGGGTACATATACACAATGGAATACTATTCATCAATCAAAAAAGAAAAACTAGACGCATTCATAGGAACATGGATGGAACTGGAAGGGATGATGCTCAGCGAAGTAAGTCAGAAGGCAAAAGAAAAATA